>JABFPN010001431.1:0-29413 GCA_022817305.1 Leptoteleia sp. ZL-2020 | reverse complement strand
AAACGTTCCGTACAGAACACATTATCCGTTCTGAATTATCCGTTCTATTTTATGGAACGTTTCAACACGTTCCAAAATATTGAAAACGCATCTAACGTTCTCTCCAGAACGTTTGGTGTGCAAGTGTTCTGTGGGGAAAGCTTTAATTTTTTTCAGAACGTTTTATTGCCGTTCCCGTTCTTTTCGGAACGCTTGAAGAACGCCTGTTTTTACAGTGTAGCAGTCAATTTTGGAACACGACTTAAATTTAAGTCATAGTATAAAACGCAAATAGATTGAAACTTATTTGGCTTTTAATTTTTGGTTACATTTAATTCCGTTTGGCGTCGTTACGTACGCGTTTTTAGCAATTAGATAAGAACTCGATAAAAGTCTATAGACCCTGGTCAATGTGCCTTTCTTTGGTGTTGATGATCGGCAACAAATCAGTTAATCAGTTCGTCGAGTACAAAAATAAACTGACGCTACTCGTGAGAACCATTCCTTTCGTCTGTTTTTTTGGCGTTCTTTCATTTCGGAGCCAAGTTCACGCACACGTGTTGCTCCAGTTGCTCGTGGGAGGAACAGACGTCAACACAGAAAGTCCAACAAAAACGTTTATTCATTTCGCCAGCAATTGTTTTCCCTTTCAAGTTAGCCCGCGTCCTCTGAGTCGTCTCCAACTCGACTCACAATAATACCGAGCCAATAAATAAACGACACTTTTAAGATGTCTCAAGTGCTCCAAAATCCTAGACCATTCGTTTGCTTACATACAACTAACATTCTCTTGTAAACACACTCAAAAAATGGATTCATAACAGTTATGCATATTTAAAATATTAGTCCAAGTAAATTGATAAATATTGCAATTTACATTTTAGTAATGAACTTCAATTATATTTATTAAATAGACTCAAGAAAGTGTTTGTTAAATTAATAATAAAATAACAATTAATATTGATGAATTTTTGATAATGGTATGTTTTCCCTCGGTGTATGAAGGATGCACCTTTTAATTTATATATCTCCACTATTTTTTTATCGAAGTTTCAGATTCTAACATTGAAAAGAGAATTCATCCATTTTTTGCACTTTTTCTTAATTGAGATATTACTAAACAGTTTTGACCCTTTTTTAAGGTTGGTTAATACTAGACCACTTTTAGCGTAACTAAAAAAAAAACAACTACGTGGAAGTTTTCTATCCCCTTCCGAGTGCTTGTATTAACGCGAACCCCCGTCGCCTCTCACCTTTCAAGGGGTTTGCTTCAAGTGAGTCCCAGGTGAGGGGGTGGGGAAGCACATCCTCCAGGGGGGCGGCTGGGTCAATCGCAGTATTATTGAAAAGCCCCTCGAAAAATACCAAACACGTGTTCTTCTGTTTCCTTATTGAAACTATCTGTTTCAAAATCCAAATTTTTTATTTCTATTCCATTTATGCAAAATCTGTCAATTTATAAAATATATTTTCATATCCAAGTTTGTTCAAAATAAAAAGAATAATTTTAAACGAAAATGATTGGTTTATAATAAATAAGATATTTTACAATTAAAATCATTTTAATTTTAAAAGAATTCCATTCTTTTATACTTCAAGTTTTAGCGATATTCTCAATGGAAAGTCCTTGTAATCTAAAATGATTCATTTCAAAATCAAACAATTGTTTGAAGAGTGTGGAAACTGCCCGAATTAACCGACTTGAATTGGATCACGTACTTCGCAGGGAGTTTTTTTTGTGCGAAACTTGCGCGCGTTTCCGGTTCATTTGTCAACCACCAACTTAAAAGGCAAAAGTAAGCGATGGCAGATAAAAATCGAAACGACGAGTTGTCTCACGGAAATTGAGTGCATTAAAAATAGGTACTCTCATCGCGTGAGAAGGCTCGGCGCGTTTAATAGCGCATTAAGGGTATAATTACGTTGCCGCTTGTTATCCGGAAAAATTTGCCCGCGTCATGCCGCGGGGAGAAACATTTAAACCAAATAAAAATTGAAACCAGGCTAAAATAGGGTTTCGACCGGGCATCCAAACGTTACGATTGGAGGCCCGACCAGACACCTCGACGAGATCGACATTCGATCAAAAATTTGGCGGGGTTCTAGTATGGGTACCCTGGTAAAAATTTTCAGGGGCCAGTAAGAGTGACGTCACCTTCCCAGGGCCCCGGATGGCCAACCATTACATGCCCGGTTACCACCCGGCAATTTTTACTAGGGTACCTTTGGTGTATATTTGTAATGTGGCATCCCGACTGGGGCCATATCAAAATATCCAGCGTTACATCCCCAATCTTTGCCCTATTAGGTTATTTATCCTGGTCCAGGTATGGTACCAACCGGGTTAACTGTAATCAATGATCAAGCCATGCCAATGCCACAGAAGGGCTCGATTTGAAACCGGATAAGCCTGGTTTCACCCTAGTAAAAATTGAAACCGGTCTGAAATAAGGTCCCGATCAGGCATCCAAGACTTACGATCGGGATCTGACCAGGTACCCCATCAATATCAACATTCGACTAAAAATTTGGTGGGGTCCTGGCATGGATACCACTGTAAATCACATTCTAACGTAGCATCCCAACTGGGGCCATACCAATACCCTGCTATACTTCCTCATTATTTGTCCAATCAGGTTATTTATCCTAGTCCAGGTATGGTACCAACCGGGTTAATTATAACCAATAATCAGGCCATGCCAATGCCACAGAAGGGCCCGATTTAAAACCGGCCACACCCGGTTTCATTTTTACCAGGAAAGCCACGAAAGTGT
Organism: Leptoteleia sp. ZL-2020; assembly: GCA_022817305.1. NCBI lineage: Eukaryota > Metazoa > Arthropoda > Insecta > Hymenoptera > Scelionidae > Leptoteleia > Leptoteleia sp. ZL-2020. Next base: position 26,660 of record JABFPN010001431.1, on the reverse strand, counting down.
CGCCGGTAAAATCGCACAAGACCGAATTTCGCGGCCTTTACATTTCGGCATGAAAAACGAGGTGTCGTGGGGTAGAAGTCACGAGACATGGGAGCAAAAAAAGGCGACGCTCCGTGCGGTGTCGCGTTACCTTGGCTCGCAGGGAAGCATATGCGTCCGCGTAGCGCCATGTGTCTTGCTCTCGAGACTTTTTCTGCGCCACGCACCGCAAAAACGCTCGCCTCCTTTTTTCTGCCCCGTCCTTTTTTTTCAGCCGACACTGCCGCGCTTGCCGTGGCCTGCCAGTTCCACGCAGATAAACAGGTTGTCGTGTTTATCATCCCAACAAAAAGAAAAAAAAAACGTATCCTCGCCTTCGCAACATAGTTGCAATTTATTTAAAAATCATTGCCAGTTGCCGGGCGACGTTCCCACTGAAAAAGTGACGGTCATCGGTCGAAAAGTGGTCGAGATGGTTGAGCCATTTTATATCGCGATGACCATTAAAATTAGTAAACGGGAAGGGTAGGGAGGGGGGAGAAAAGGGGAATCGAGTTAAGGAAGGGAGTAAAAAGGGCTCGTAAATTGGGATTGCCGCAATTACCACATTGTCATAACAATGAACGGCCAAACTGGCGTAGGGATTTCGCGAAAGCACCCGCAGCCCGACGTGGCGCGCTTTATTTCATCATTTTCTCATCCTTGGCTGCGAGTCGCTTCGCAAAATTTGCCGGCAAAAACCGCGCGGTTAATTGCTTCGGCGGAAAGGCCTTAAGGAGTCGACTATTGGCCAACTCATTTGGCGCGAACTGCCTTCGAAGCCGGCCCAACAACAGAACCGCAGAGACAAATCACAGTTTTCAGGGACGACGAAACGACCGCAATTGTCTTCGTACGCGCAAAACGCTTTCTTGCATTGCTTACGGGTCCTTCCCCCTCCCTCCCCCTTAATATCAGGGATTGACGCCACGTTGCATGTATTATTTCGTGGGTAAACTGTATTGTTTATCCAACTATAAGGCCTGGACTACACGGATTGACAACCAGAAAGTTGTATTTAAAATAATACACGGAAAAAAGTATTCGCTTTGGTAGATAAATGAGTTTATCAAGTAAGTTTTAACTAATTTAGTAAGAATTTATGTGATTTGCAAAAGGACATTCATATTAAATGAAATAAAATTGAATATTTAAACGTTATATAAACTGTGTATGGCTGATTCAACCATGTACTTAACTTATAGGGACTCAACATAACCTCAATATATCAACGAAAACTACTTAGACTTCAGTATTTTGAGGATTAGAGAAATTTGTAGGGTTGATCCAGTCATACCTATATGTAATTCTGTAAACTCTCTAGTATACATTCTATAAACCCGCAACCATACACTTATCTTATAGAGACTCAACATAACCTCAATATATCAACGAAAACTACTTAGACTTCAGAATTTTGAGGATTAGGCATTTTCCCTACTTTTTAAGCTATGTTCTTGCATGAGTTACAACAAATTTATTTATTTAGAAGTATGAAATCATTTATTTAAGTATGAAAAATGATTTACTTAACATTGTGATATAAAAAAAGCACCCTGTCAGTGATGCTGCGACAATTGTATATACGGTCTGTGAAAAATGTGACGTCGAAGTAGGCGAAACTCTTTAGACGTAAGTGAGTTTAATTCACCAGACGAGAATTCTTATTTGGAACGACCGAATTTCACTTGCTCGTGCGGATTATTGCGCGTATTGAGCGTTGTGTGGCGTACGAAGGCAATTTCGGGCCGAGCTGTCATTTTATACGAGACTGCAATCGAGAGCCAAAAAACGAACCTCTGGATCGTGCCGAGGCTCCGCCATTGCTGGCATTTCAGCTCGTTGACATCACTTTTGCAAGGTCAATTGACCAATATTCGATTCCCAGCACAGTATACTCGCTGCCTTCCAAGACTCGATCACAGTCTTTGATGTTAACCGCGACTTTTATTATTTTCAATCGTCAAAATAAAGCGTATCGCTTGTGATATTAAGTTGCAGAATGTTTGGCGCTTAGTTTAATATAGGTTGGTGGTCCATCGATAATTGGAACGAAAATAACAACTTTTGTTACAATAGTATGGTACCCACTCTAGTAAAAATGAAACATATATGGTCCATATATGTTTTAACAATTTCATATAAGAAAGGAAATTATTAAATGTATATATAGCTAAAATATTATACCAATTCTTGCCATATATCGACCATATATGGCCATGTATAGATTAAAGAAAAGCATATATGTCCATATATAAATTTTTTATTTCCTCATATGACATTGTTAAAACATATATGAACCATATATGTTTCATTTTTACTAGGGAAAGCGAAAGAAACCATTTTGCAGAGAAAAAAATAGTAATAAATTATTATTTTTATGGCCAAAGTGGGATATATCTAGAAGAAGTCACCGAAATGGAGCATCTGAATAATTTTATAGATAATTATATAAATTTATCTATCAGTTCAAGATATGTGAGAATAACCTTGTAAGTAATTTCCAAAACATCTGAAAACATTCAAGTACTGCTGTTTGATGTGACACTTTTCTTGGAATAGAAAAAGCATGTTTATAGCAGATAAGGTTTGAAAGGAAATTGGTTAGTCATCCAGCCATTTTATTCGTAGCAGTCATTAGACCATCATTAAGTGACAAAGTATTTAGTCATTGTAAACATTAACTCTTTAACATTCGATTAGGTATTGTAGTCGAATAACTAAATGACTTCAAGGTTTGAAATGACTTTAAAATGAAATAACTAAATTGGTTTTAAAGTATGTAATTGAATGCTTATTATATTATTTCTCTTTTATTTAATTGTAAGCAGTAAATTCAGATTGTAAAATTACTATAAACTGGTATATTTTTCAATTATTATGTAAAAAGATAAGTCAACTGACTGTTGAGAATTCGACCTTTTTGAACGATATTCAATGAAAATGTTCAGCAGAAGCCACAATGGCTAATGCTGTGGCATGAAAAATTTTCAGTTCCACAGAGTCAACCACTATGGCATTTGCTATGGCGCTAATATTTATCCACATGGATGTATTTATCGATGTAGACCTAATAATTTATCGTAACACGTAGACCCTAGTAACGTATAATATATGCAGAATATTGGAAGAATATCAAGCGTGTAATAGGTATCGTCCGAATATGTTCACACTTAAATATTTCATACTTTTATTATAGAATTACTGGAATTTTTGTGGGAATTCCTTATGGTTCATTCATTTCGCTAAAGAATCTGAATTTAATTTAATCCTTTTTGCCTCATTGTACGAGTTGCCAAGTATTTTAAAGTATGCAAAAAAGTCGAATTTATTGTTAAAAAGTGCAACGGAGTAAGGTGAATGCGCGGGAAAATGCGCGTGTCTAATTCGAAATTAACTCCTCCGGTACTTGTTAAAGTTCTTTAACTTTCCGTGTAACGGAAACCGCTTGGCATGCGGCAGGCTAAGGCAGAAGTCGTAAAGTTTGAAAAGTATTGAATAAATTAGACGCTCGTATCGTTTTGGACGTTCGTCTGAACGAATCGAAGAAGTATCGGCGTTCGATTAACTGCGGTAAATTCAGAGTCGGCGTTAATGGAGCAAAATAGGGCATCTCGAGTAATTATGCGACGGGCAACAATGCGCCCGTACACCCACACTGTAAAAAGTGCTATGTTGAATCAAGTAAAATCGAGTTGAATCAACTCGTTTTCTGAGTCAAATACGATCAAGCTTATTTATCATTTGACATAGCTCATTTTATTAATACAAATAAAATATCTTTTGAGTTTAATTAACTCTATGTATACTTGGTAAGGAAAAATATTTTATTTAATAATTTTATAAAAAAATCTTTTCATAATCTCGCCTTGGCTAGGATTTGAACTCAGTAGGTACATATTTTAACATTGAGTTAAAACTTAAAGTTAACATTTCACTAATTTCAATTATTCAATTTGAATATCGAGTCAATTCAACTATATAAATATGGGAGATTTAACTCTATATCTTAGTGGAAAAAATTTTATGTTGGTATTGGTAAGTTTGCGACAAGGAACAGAGACTAGTTCACTGGTAGGAATTTGGCGCGAAACGCTTTGAAATTGGAACCAAGTTGTCATTCTCATAATTTATTATTTTATCGATATAAAAATTAAGTTAAAAACAAAAGATTAATGAATTTTAAAAATTAAATTAATTTTTTACACCAATAAAACAATAAATTATATGATTGTAAACTTCGTTCCAATTTCAAAGCGTTTCACTCCAAATTCCTACCGCTCCTTCGTCTCTGTTCCTTATTGCAAACTTACCAGTACCAACATAAAAATTTTTTCACTAAAATATAGGGCTGGACGAATCAGAGACTGCGTGTACGTATCACCGCTGTTTCCACCAGCTTGCACTCTTCGAACATTGCAAAAAAAGAAGGGGGGAAAGAAAGGGTCGCACATGTCACGCAAACCAGCCAGCCTTGTCAATATAAATATCGTTGCCGGCTCGAATCGAGAATCGCGCGTCAAATAAATCGCCGCGAAAATCTTTTTATGCGAAAATTATGCCCGTTTCCGCAACCCGCGCAATTACCCATAATAAAAGGCAATTTAGACCGCGAGAATGGAGCGCCGACTTTTTCTTTTTTACTTTTCGCGCGCCGAACAGTTTGCTGCCATACGTGTGCAACAGGAAATTTCGTTTTATATCTTGCAATTCAAAGCTCGTCTGTATTACCTGCTCGGTTGAAAGTAATGAAAATTTACCACACTTTCAGAGCAATAGTATAGATGTTAGCAATTTCTATTAGACTGTACCAAAATCCATATCGATCCATCCAAATCCATATCGATATCCAAGTCCAAGGGAATTCCTATTTAATCGACTTTTATTGCTTCTTAATAGTCGATTTCCCATTGGAAAGGCAATTTCATTCCTTTTATCATAAAGTTTGGCAAAATTATCTCCAATTATAATTCTTATTATTTCTATCGACTATTTAGACTATTTAGTGGAATAAAAAGGTGAAAATAAATGTAAAGGTAAATGGGAAAAGGGTCGTCGACCCCTCGAAGAGTGACGCAATGTTTTGCCGAGCGCAAAGGGAATTCCTTATAAACGTTACAATCGATAAGTAGTGATAAGAGTTTAAGGTTATTACTTGTCGTCGAACGGACATTGAATTGCACATGCGTCTATAAATAAGCGAATGTCGGGTACGCATATGCGGGTACGATAACAATGTATTGTGGCGTCACACGCAACAAATCACTGTCTAGCCACGCTCGTACGCACACGGATTTATCTTCCGCTTTTTGCCATCTGCCCGACAGGTCCCCCCGGCCGCTCGCGGCTCCCTTTTTTCATCGCCCCACGTCAACGTCTTGGTTTATCAAAATTATAGAATTAGATAACCATTCCGCTTGTAGATTTTGCCAAGGGAATTCGTATTTAATCGACTTTTATTGCTCCTTAATAGTCGACTTGCCTGTGGAAACGCAAACCTAATATCCCCTGTATTAATTCCAAACAATGCCGGACATTAGTAACGATAAAACGGGTATAAAGATCCCTAGGTGGAAATTTCAGTGCTCCTACAATAGTAATAAATTGTGCTAGGCTGGTCTAGTACTGGCAACTGTTAGTTTGCTATTTAAAATGGAATATCTTTGGTAGAACTAGACATCCATTTGATTGACATAGATTCCTATTTGAGGGAACTAGATTCTATTTGAATCAAATAGAACATTGTAGTCAGTTTTTAGAGTGTAGTTGATGGTTGTTTGGCAATACAACAAATATTATTATAATATATTTCTGACATATTATCAACTCAACCATTAGATCTTTTGTCCCACAGATAAAAGAATTTAAGAATGCTTGATTAATTAGCAATTTATTGATAATGGCCCAGCATTAGTTGAGTACTGTCAGCCAACCATCGATCGTCAATACTGCACGGAAAACAAAATATGAAGTGCAATACTAAATTTCTATTTAAGTTAGATATATTGTTTGGTCATTATTGGGATAAGTAGAAATTATAATTATCGTAGCCAGATAAATTTATGCGAATTACATACAGATATGGCTGAATCAACCATACAAATTTATCTAATCCTCGAAATACTGAAGTCTAAGCAGTTTTCGTTGATATATTGAGGTTACGTTGAGTCCCCATAAGATAAATGTATGGTTGAATCAACCATACAGTTTATTTAACTTTTAAATATTCATTTTAGTCGATTTAATATCTAGGTCCTTCTACAAATAGAATAAATTCTTACTAAATTAGTTAAAAATTACTTTTTTTTCCGTATAGAGCAAAGTAAATCGGTGTTTCATACCAGTATCGCGCCAATGTTACAAATCAACTTTTGCCTACTGTCCGCCAATACTCTAGCAATACTACGCCATTTAAAAATGTCCACCTGGGTCCGTTCAGTCGTAAACTACATTATCGTCTCCAATTCATCATTTTCACTGCATTAGCTCGATTGGTTCGATTTAACAGTGGCGATAACACTCGACCGTTCAATATTTCTACCTCAATGACGGTTTGGCTTGGAAGACGAAGAATTTGTTTGATGTGGTTTTCGAAGGAGATTAAAGAGATTATCCTTTTTTTTTTACTAAGAGAGTAAGTTTTGCGTTGGTTTTGCAAATGTTTGATGCCGAGGATGGTCCCATCCGATGGGGAACCAAAGGGGCAAATAGTTGAAGGGACGCACGGGTGTTTGGAATCCGGTGTATGCGGTAGAACGGCGCGCGTAATAGCCAACGGTTCTTCCGCGATGGTAGCCGCGGACCCGGGCCACGTCATACGTGCTGTTAATGGACGCGGATGGCCCCAACGGGTCCCTCTTAATGAGCGATAATTAATGAATATCCAACGCGCGCGATGCAAAGACATTTCCAAATGCGCTGATGCTGGCCTCGATAAAAAAAATACAGGTAATACTAATTAGTAATATTTTTTGTCCCTTCTTCGTACTTCCGGCTTTCCTGGCCTTGAATTTGGTTCGTTGCTTATTACAGCAAACACCCGTTTAGGTACATTCAGGCTTAGAAAGAAGTTATAATAAAAATTACCATACCTTCTGAGGTTGAAGGGATATCGTCTATGATATCTATGATGACAATTACTATACCAACATAATAATATTTTTTATATGGAATAGTAAATATTTTTTCATGATCTTGTAAAGTTGTCAGGGTTTATGGTAATTATTACCATACTGAATATAATATTTTACTATATCGTGCATTAAATATTATTGTATTGGTATGGTAAAGTAGCAGAGACACTGTAGACAATATCCTTCCAACCTTCAGAAGGTATGGTCATTTTAAATATAAGTATAATTTATAGTAACTATTATCTTTTTATCTCAGTGCATACATGGATAAAAAGAATCTAATGGAAATTATTAACTAGTTAATAAACTAGTCTTTTGCTTAAAAAAATGTAAAATTTACTATATTAAGTCAGCAAAACATATCAGTTTGTGGAGAGGTGGTGCTGGTACTTTTCACTAACGTAAGAAAGATAAGGGAGAAATTTTGAAGAGGTCTCAAACATGCCTTTAAAGAAACGAGCAGTGTGCGACAAGGGGGAGAGGGGAAAAATGAAAGAGCGTCATAGGACATAGTTGACTAATAACGTGTGCATAACTGCGAAATTGCAGACGTCTCGCGTGAATCGTCGGCACTCACGGGACAACATAATTTGATGAAAGCCGAGCATAGCTCGGGCATTCTCGCACTCCATTTCCTTCTTCCTTTCGACCTCGATTAAAGGAAACGAAACAGTTCATTGAGCCGCGCACAAATAACGAGTCTTTCTCACTCGGCAATTATAAGTATCGTTATAATTGAAGCGTATTACTCTGAAATTTTAACGGCCATTTATTTACGGTTGATGAAAATTGAAAAATTGGCCTCGCTACGACTTTTTCATTGTCTACTATAAGAACAATCGTTGTAACTCGTTAATATTGTTATTAATTTTAATTCTGATATTTTAACAAATTTTACGATGCACTATTTACCATTACGATAAAATTTTATGAATGATATAGTAACATTTTATATTCAGTATGGTAATAATCCCTTCAACGTCACAAGGTATAGTAATTTTTATTATAATATTTAGTGTAACTAAAGATTAGTGTACTGAATCAGCCATGCAAATTTATCTAATCCAAATCACAGTGAAATCCAAGTAGTTTTCGTTGATATATTGAGGTTATGTTGAGTCCCCATAGGATAAGAATACAGTTGAATCAGCCATACAGTTTATGTAACGTTTAAATATTCATTTTAGTCGACTTAATAACTATGTCCTTCTGCAAATAGAATAAATTCTTACTAAATTAGTTAATAATTGCTAGATAAACTCATTTACCTACCAAAACGAATACTTTTTTTTCCGTATACATAGATGTACTTTGAAAATGCTCTTTTGTTCTAAACTCGATACCCAATAAGAATAAAGATTTTAATATTCATATTTGTTTCGTTTCGTCATTAATATAATCCGTCGGAGGAAGTAGAAAAAGAAACGGAAATGCATTTAATTTGGGCCAAGTCCCTCAAGAGGAATCGCATTTTCTATGAGCGCGACACGCGGACTCGCAGTCCCGCGCAGTGCGTTGTTTCGCGACGGGGATTCTTGAGAAGCTATAAAGACTGGTAGCTGCTATCTTGAAAATAACAGTACGTCTGGTCGTTCGTTCAGACTGCGAGACTGCGCCAATCGCAAGAAAAACGCCATACTCTTCAACTCGAATACCTTACTGCTTGATGAAAACTCGCGGGCAAAAGAAGAAAAATCAAAACTAAACGACCTCGCAAACGCACTGATGAGCAATTCTCTTAAATGTACATGCTCCCAGTATTTCTTTATCCTACTCTTTCTAGTCCAATGCAGCGCGTCCTCAGGCTGATTAGGATAAATGAAAAAAAAATACTTTATAAGTATGATCAATAATGTACAAAATTTGGCAATTATCGAATTGCATTATGATAATGTAACCCGGGAAGGTGATATATAACAAAATTTGCTATTCTTCTCTAGTAAAAATGAAACAAAATTTACTATTCCACCCTAGTAAAAATGAAACAAGATGTACTATTCTATCCGAGTAGAAAAAGAATAAAAATACCTAGTATATGATCCATATATGTTTTAACAATTTCATATAAGGAATTAAAAAGTTCATATATGGATATACATGTTTTTAATTATCCATATATGACCATATATGGTCGATATATGGCAATAATTGATGTCCATATTTGGAAATTATTAAATGAATACATGATTAGAATATTGTATCAATTATTGCCATATATGAATTTTTTATTTTTTTATATGAAGTCGTTAAAACATATATGGACCATATATAACCAAATAAAAGCTCTGTCATTAATAACGAAATATGTTTACACTAATGGTACAACTGTTTCGTAACTGCAAATATTTAATTGACACAAAAATAAGTGTAAAATCTATATAAAGCAATGAGAGATGAAAAGATGAAACTTTGGAACGTTCAGAAGTTGAAATATTGATGATTATGCCATATAGCTTCAGCTTTCTGTTCATGATTGCTCTATTTAACCCGATTAGGACTTCACTATTAATCCGGTTTTATACCAAGTTGCTACGATTTTTTTTTTCGATGGAAAAGATCAAGCTGATTAGAAACTTATTCGAACGTCTTTTAAGGATTGAATTAAAATTAAATGAAAAATCAATGGGATCAATTAAAGTATCGTTAATTACATAGCAAGGCTCATTAAAGTGCTATTAGATTCTGTTAGATGATTTAAAAATTATCCGTACCAATAAGCTATATTTACTGGTCGAAAAGATTGGATCTGATCAAAAGTACGACATTTTACGAATTAAAGTTCTTATTTGGCGGCAATTGCCGCAATGAAAATTGCAACGTTACTCTTTGGCTGCCGTTCACTTTGATATTTCATCAATAGAATGATGCCGATAGGCTGGTATTGTCATCATTGCATATATATACAATGAGAAAAAAGTTGTAATAAAAGTCAATGTACCTTCTGAGGCTGAAGGGATATCGTTTATGATGTTTATACAGTTACTATACCAACCTAATAATATTTTTTGTATGGTGTGGTAAAATTTTTTATATGACCTTGTAAAGTTGCCTCGGTTTAAGGCAATTATTACCATACTGAATATAACATTTTACTATGTCATAAATAAAATTTTACCGCAATAGTATGGTAAAATATCAGACACTGTAGACGACCCATGAAAAAAAATTTATATAGGTTGCCATGTATGTGGCATAATGTGGCATATATGCGGGCATGTTTCTGAAAACATATATGCCTGCATATATGCCACATATATAAAAAATTTTAATGGAAATATCCTCCAAACATCAAAAAGAAAATATGAAGTGCACTATTAAATTTCTATCAACCATAAAAATTTATCTAATCCTCAAAATACTGAATTCTAAGTAGTTTTCGTTGATATATTGAGGCTATGTTGAGTCCCTATAAGATAAGTGTATGGTTATATCAGTCATATACAGTTTACGTAACGTTTAAATATTCATTTTAGTCGTTCTAATATCTAAGCCCTTCTGCAAATAGAATAAATTCTCCCTAAATTAGTTAAAAATTGCTAGATAAACTCATTTACCTACCTCAGCGAATACTTTTTTTTCGTGTGGTCATTTTTAATGTAAATTTTTTCTCAGTTCATATATAGTCATTGAATCAGGCCGAAATCCAAATTTGACATCTCTGTTTTCGCAATTGTTTGATATACAGTCACTCGTACATTGATTTATTAAGTGGTAAGTTGGACGGAGGTGGACGAAATTGTCCGCGAGCGGTGTCCCTTTGACGCTCCGGACCGTCAAATTAGACATACTTAGACCGGGTCATTTAGTACGAATTTATCCGACGCGTGACTCGACCGGCAATACCGTTGGATTCTCGATCAACCATCATCTTGTTGTCACATAATTTGTATGCCAAAGTCGTAAAAATAAATAGAATAATATATGAGGGAAATGTGCGTGAGTGCGTTACCTACTTTCAATTAATTCAAAAATTGACTCGTCAACTTGCATTGAAAATGATATTTATTCCGGACAGTCTTTACGACTTTATTTTAACGGAGCTCAAGGACAAACAGATTATGCACCGAGAATGGTTGCGCTCAAAATCGCGTCGAGTTTAATCGGACAAGACTGTGTGCTTTTCAAAATCCTACTTTGACTTGTTGGAACCAAAGATACAATTCGTTTACTTTTTACAAGAAAATAAAACAGTGAATCTTAAATTATAGGTGTTTTCATATGCTTATCTATTATCTTCTACTACCCTGGTTAAAATATCAAATAACTCTATAAATATGAAATTAAATGAGAAATTTGTTGTTGTAGATGGAAGACAATGTCGAACTAATGGCTTTTCATTCAGAACCAACCGATTATAATTTCCACTATATTAGCTTCATTAAAGAATATTTTTATTTCTAAAATAAGACAAATCTTTAGTAAGGTACAACCTCGGTACACGATCAAGTAAAATTTGGTTGACCGCACGCTAAATTCAGTGGGTACAAAGTTAGACCGCATATCGTAATATAAATGACTGTTTGCTTAAGGTACAATGGTCACGAACAAAAATGTAATTTAGCGAGCCAACACTATTAAATTTCTATTTAAGTTAGATATATTGTTTGGCCATTATTGGGATAAGTAGAAGTTATAATTATCATAGCCAAACAAATTTATATTAGTCGAATTTATGAAAACTAACTTAGCTAGTTGATTCAATTTACATACACTATGGCTGAATCAGCCATACAAATTGATCTAATCCAAATCACAGTGAAATCCAAGTAGTTTTCCTTGACATATTGAGGTTATGTTCAGTCCCCATAGGATAAGAATACAGTTAAATCAGCCATACAGTTTATGTAACGTTTAAATATTCATTTTAGTCGATTTAATATCTAGATCCTTCTGCAAATAGAATAAATTCTTACTAAATTAGTTAAAAATTGCTAGATAAACTCATTTACCTACCAAAGCGAATACTTTTTTCTTCCATGTAGAATAACGAAATGAGAATAAAATGATTGCAAATGAGATAATTAAATGGATAGAAGGATGGTGCCATTATTTGGCACTATTTTCATTACCGTCCGGGGCATTAGTCGAACGACATCGGGCCGAGAGCACGAGCGTCGATAATGAAGTCTTGAAGTGCTGCAAGTGCCGGGATTGCAATTAAAAGTCCGCGTGGTAGCTCAGCGACCGTTAGGCAGTGTCAATTAATGACGCGATTTACCATGTAGGACCGTTTTTTTTTTGTTGCAAACTAAACAGCCGTCAGGAAGGCGTCGAAGTTTGTCTCGCAGGATTGGCTTGCACCCAGAGGCCAGATAGACAATGGTCGTTTACTTGCGTGACACGAATAGCTCCCTCGGAGACTTCCGATTTTCAACCCCCCCCTCCCCCCCTTCGCTGAACGTTGTTGCGGCTGCGAGTTTGCGTACGGTCTCGTGCGCGACAAAACTAGTTGGCAACCAATACGTAAACAATGCTTTGTCCGGACTCTCGTGGAATTTACAATTTGCCTTCCGCGTTCGAAATCAAATTGCCTCACTTACGTTTGTTTACACCTCCCCAATAGCAAGACACATTTCAGAATATTCCAAAAATGTTTGTCAAAAAAATTCCCATGTCCGGCTCAAGAAATATTTATGGTGCATTTCTGGAATATTAAAATGACAGGGATCACCCAAGACGTTAGAATATTTCCCTGGAATATTCAGAATATTTTCAGAATGTACCAAAAATATTCTTTGATATTAGGGCTTATATATCTGCATTTAATAATTTCCTTATATGGAAATCAACTAGTACCATATATCGACCACGTATGTCCATATCTTTTATTTTCTTATATGAAATTGTTAAAACATATATGGACCATATAAGTTTCATTTTTACTAGAGTACAGTTAATGAAACATTTCTTCCCTCAGAAAACGTCATATTAATAAAGCTAACAAGGCAAATGTCCACAAGGAAAAGTCCGATGCTCAGAAAAGATTATGAATGCCGGACACTGATGAGGTTAGCGATGGAAATGAATTGTATCGGTGAATGAATTGGCAATGTCCCGCGCGTTTCCTCGCCACTCATAAAGTCGTCAGCGGTCTCGTTGAATTGGCGCGAGGCCACGCTAATGCGCGGAGCGTCGGGAGAAAAGCGCCAAATCGGAGAATAAACGCGGCTTTGCGCGCGCGAGCCCGCTCGTAAGGAGATGCGCGCGGCGAAAAACCGGTCGCCCGTGTGGCTGGTCAGTCGCGCCGCGCATCCCCGCGGGAAATTGCAAAGACCGCCGCGTCCCCTCGGCCGGTCACCTCCTCCGACCGTTGCAAACCGTGCCTTAATATTCGACACTTTGCGTCCCGTTATTCCGACTGTCCCGTGGCTACATTTTTTTTTCATCATTATTCCAGCAACGATTTGTCCGATCGCTTAATTGCCATCGTTCGGTGCGCTGTTCGTTAATTAATGACCAATAATTAAGGTGAAACGTCACCCGTTGGCCAACTCAAAATGAGTATAACCTCAAAAATAATACTTCAAAAGATAAATAAATTTAGAATGTTTTAAATTAGTTTTTTATCTTTTGGAAATGGTTTCATTAACTATTTAGATGCTTGTTTCAAATCGATTTCCAAAAGATAGCCCTCTGAGAAGAGTTGCAATATGTCAAAATTAATTTAGAACATTCTAGACTCGTTTAACTTTTGACGTACGTTGCGTTTTTCTTAAATGAATTTTTATTTTATAATATATTTAAAGATATGTATTATTTTTGAGGTTATGCTTATTTTGAGTTGGCCAACGAGTGACGTTTTACTCTTTTCAGTCGATTGTCTCCCCCCCTCTTCCCTCTACGCCAATACAGGTAGGTTTTAATGAAAGGACGAAAGACTTGGCTGACGCCGCGTCGATTTTTCTGCGCGCCATAAACGGCCGCCGCTGATGAATTCATCTAAGCAAACATCTGTTTTACTGGCGAAATACGGATTGTTAGTCCTTAATCCGACATAAAGCCGAGTGACTATTGCGTCAAAAGTAATTGTTCGTTACGAACTCATTTTCCACCTCGTTGCGCTGCTCGGCTTCGCTGTCACGACGACGGACTTTCCATACACTTATACGACCGGTTCAGTGTTGCCAACGTGAGCAACGCAAAATTGTCACTTTAAGGTGACGTATCAAGTTTGCTGTCACGGAATTAGTGTCTTTTGCAATTAAAATTTAATAAAAATAAATATTTTTCACTAAATCAATATCTCCCATTGTAAGCAAATGGCTTATCATTGAAAAATTTAGTAGGTAAATGAGTTTATCTAGCAATTTTTAACTGATTTGGTAAGAAATTATTCTATTAGCAGAAGGACCTAGATATGAAATCGACTAAAATGAATATTTAAACGTTACATAAACTGTATGGCTGATTTAACCATACACTTATCTTATGGGGACTGAACATAACCTCAATATGTCAAGGAAAACTACTTGGATTTCACTGTATTTTGGATTAGATAAATTTGTATGGCTGATTCAGCCATACATATTTCACCTTGAAATAATTTAAAGTTATATGAAATTCTAGAAAGGTTTCTTTTTCCATCCGCGAATGTTTACAAAAAAAAACATGAAAGAAAAAGAGAAAATATGTTTCATAACGCGGAGGATAATTTTGACGCATGAGAATAAGCGGGCCGTCATCAGACTCGTTTCTGATGCATCAACTTTTACGTTTGGAAAGAACTTGAAGTCATGATGCGAGAGGTTCCCTTCTCAGTGTGGAATGCTACATGCCAACTATTTAGGACTGTTTTGCATCTATATCATTGTCGTAAGTTTCGATACAATAGCGAAACGTATTATTACCATAATCGTCTGTCGAAGCACGCGGGATATGGCGGCCTGAGATAATCAACAATCCGTAGCCTAATCTCGGCGATGCTGAAACGCCAACTCGTGACCGAAGAATGAGAAACATCACGATGCAAAGCTAATAATTTCGATCGAGGGTCTGAATTCACTTTTCACTTTGCGCTGCGTCTTCGTTAATACCGGCATGCCAAAATTATTAGCATACCAAAATGTTCAAACAATCTTCCGAGTATTTTATACACGCAGAGAAAAAGTCTTCAAACAAATCACCGTTTATATCACGAGAGTGGGAGACGCAATTGAAAGAAGAAGAAGAAGAAGAAAAAAAAACAACTACTATGCAGTAGAGTAAAGTTTTCACGTGGCATAACGCGACGAAGTTAAACGAACATTTTTCTTGACTTTATTCAAAGGACAACTTTAATTCAATTTTTTTTTCTTGACTTTATTCAAAAAAAATATGAAGTGCACTACTAAATTTCTATTTAAGTTAGCTGAATCAGCCATAGAAATTTATCTAATCCAAAAAACAGTGAAATCCAAGTAGTTTTCGTTGACATATTGAGGTTATGTTGAGTCCCCATAGGATAAGAATACAGTTGAATCAGCCATACAGTTTATGTAACGTTTAAATATTCATTTCAGTCGATTTAATATCTTTAAATTAGTTAAAAATTACTAAATAAACTCATTTACCTACCAAAGCGAATACTTTTTTTCCATATAGGTAATGCACTCGAAATAATTGAAGGAATCGTAACATAAAAATTATATAGGAAACATCACTCGAAACGAATAATTGACTTGACCAGATGGATTATAACTCATTACTATTCATAGAATGGGCATTGGTTCGTTAAGGCCCGACCAATTGCCTCGTCTAATGGCGTAATTAGCGCGGTCCTCTAAAAGAGACAAACACCCTAACGGAGGTGAGGTGGTGGTGTATGCGTATGCAACGGTAACATTTTCTAAGCGACGTATCTTATAAATGACCATGTAACACTCAAAAAGTTGATTAATTACTATATGCATTTGCCTCGACCGTTCTTATTTAGTGAGTGAATTATTGAACAGGTTTCAGAATGAATGTAAAAGTTAAATTGCAAAAATCAGAAAACAAATGACACGTATAGTGTGGAATTTAGATAATTCGTTGTGAAATAAACTTTGCGGTTTATAATTAAAGAATGTGCGATATCGGAATATTGTAGCATGAGCGTTGTAGAAGACGTAGTATGTCATTAGTAAGATTAATTTCAACGAAGGAAAAGACGTGGCAATAATGTTCTGTGCACGTGCACAGGAAGAAAAAGGATCAATCTGTAATAAGTTTATGGTATTGAAAAATGAAACAATTTCAAGAAGCAAAATATAAACAAACTTTGCTTTTGTTTTGTATTTACATCCATTCTTGTGTCCCTTGGATGTAAATAAACAATATTATTGTTTTTAATTCATAAATTAAAAGATCACATAAATAGTGCAAAAGAATCAATTATAATAATCTTGAATAGACGAGTTCGGAATGAAAAGTAATGTAAAATAATACATTATGTTGTTATTTGGCTTTCATACATTTTGAATGTTGACACATGTTGAAGATACGAGGATATAAAAGTGGAAGAGTCGAATGCGAAGCGTAATGATGTTAATCAAAGTATGGTGTCCGATGAAATAAAATAAAAGAGCGAGCGCGTCAACGACCTAGCTGCAGGACGGCATATCCCGGGTGTCGCGTCTCGACGAATGAAGTCGGACAGTGGTGAGCAGCAGCCAGGGCCGGAATAACGAATGGACTGGCTCAGAGGCCACCCGCCTGGTTAAGATGCGCCTTCGCCATCGGCCATCGCCCTACTCCTCAGAATACTAATCGCTCTATGAACAATAAATAGCCGCGATAATCAATCAGTAGAATAATTTAACACGTGCGATATTAAACAACAATAGTACACGTTGAATTCTACAGCAATTCACTGCACCTTTTTTTTACCTGACTAAATATTATTAGCCCAAGATAGATACCCTATGGGAAATTTCCAGAGTCGACCTACGGGGTCGATTCTGGCCCAGTACTGTTAGCCAGACTTTGGTAAATAGATAGGGCCAGTACTGGTTTGAGCTTGGTTATTAACAAGAACAGAAGATAACCAGATGTAAGACATGCCAGGCAAAATATCAAGGCCATAGTTGATCCAGACTTGAAGCAGTACTGGTGATTTAAGAAAATTGTTTAATGCAAGAGCAAGGTTGGATGATTACTGGTAGGGTATAGTTATACAACTGGTAGGTTTAGTTATAGGGTACTGGCCCAGTGTTATCACTCCATTACTGGCACCATTCCTTCAGTGTACTGGTAACTCTGGTAACTGTAGAACTGTTTCCTACTGGGTAGCCATGTAGGAAATCCAACGGTGATAAGTTGGTAGGGAAGGGGTCAAGCTTGACATATATATCATGGTGACTGACGAAGGTATTTGGCCCAATCTTGGCCCAACTCTGGGCCGATCGTTGGCTAACCATTGGGTCATGCTTGGCCCAAGAGTGTTAGTATCCCTAGGCAATTGGACAGACTTTGGCCAAGACAGACCCACCATTGGACCAGATGATAATGGTGCTTCATACCAATTACCAGCCGACCGTTGGCAGCCGGTTCTAAGCCAACGGTTGCCAATCTTGGGCCGATATTAGGCATTTCTTAAATTCTACTCGAGTAATATTCTACAAGCCCAACAATAATTTCCTCGCACGGATATATGATAACATTCTACAGGAATATAATGGCAAACTACTAAACAATTTATAAAAAGCTGATACTTTTTGTTCCCTAGGCGTATTGGCGGTAGTTGAGGAATGGTGGAGGATGGAAGCGAAAAGTCGCAGCAGAATGTGGAGGATATGGTTAGCATACGAAGGAGCGTAATGCGAGCCGTATAATCGCAAGTCGGTGTATAATCAGAATTGGAAAGGGCACGATAAAGGGCGACTCGATTCCGACAGGTAGCGCATAGGACTGTTGTTTGCGCGTCGGGATGGGCGCACGAGGAGCCCGGCAATTACCAGCAGCCGCAGGTGTTCCCGCTAAACTCTAACTGGAGCATCGATCGAGCGCTGATTAGTGCTCTCCGTGGAAATTCTCCAGTTTCAACCATTATACGCCGCGTCTTCCTCTCTCGTTCCCTTTCTTTTTCTTAATCCCAGTCATAGGGAAGATGGAAAGTGCTCGCCGCCAATTCCTAGACAAAGCGTAACGCGCGTACTTTCCTTTTCATTGTTGTACCCGCGGTTTCAGCTTACTTCTGATTAATACACCTAATATACAACATGAACGTAAATATTACCTTATGCAATCCTTGCGGAATTAATGCCAATTGTATTTCAGGGAAAGATTACTTTCAGACTGACGAAAAAAGATTTTATATTCGGGTATGTATGTGGTATATATTCGGGCATATATGTGGCATATATTCAGGTATATATGTGGCATATATTCGGATAAATATGTAGA
This sequence comes from Leptoteleia sp. ZL-2020, assembly GCA_022817305.1. NCBI lineage: Eukaryota > Metazoa > Arthropoda > Insecta > Hymenoptera > Scelionidae > Leptoteleia > Leptoteleia sp. ZL-2020. Next base: position 8,148 of record JABFPN010001431.1, on the reverse strand, counting down.
ATATATTCGGGCATGTATGTGGCATATATGTGGCATATATTCGGATAAATATGTGGAATATATTCGGGCATGTATGTGGTCTGTATTCGGGTATACATGTGGCATACATTCAGGTATATATGTGGCATATATTCGGGTATATATGTGGAATATATTCAGGCATATATGTGGCATATATTCGGGTATATATGTGGCATATATCCTGACATATATGGCACCTATACAAAATTTGTTCAATGGATTGTATTACATTTATTTTCTAATTTAAACGCAAAACAAATGAAAATAGTTGAAAAAGAAAGGCTAACGAAAGAGGCGAATATAAGGAAGGCAAAGTGATTACAAGTATGCGCCGTTTTACCAACGTCAATTAGATGCAAATTAAGTCGCATTATATTATCGAGTATCAATGTGCGCGCGAGCTTTCAGCGTAGCGCAACCGATAACGCGCGACGAGCGTTGCATAAAGCAGTAATTTAGAGTTATTGCCTTCGTCCCAACTGTTTGTTAATATTTCATTTTTTTTAATTACTTTTTTCACATGATACGCGCGTCGACGGGACTCGCGTTTTTTCGATGAATCATCAATATAATGAGAGAATAATGCCTGAGAAGTATAATGCTCTCACACGGGGATGTTGATCATATTATGATTTTCATATTCGCACACCTTTGCGTTTATGAATGAAACAACAATCGACTCGAGACCATCGTCGCTTTCTACTCCCGACTAATGAATTCGCCGATCATTAATTAGGCTGCGCTCTGACGTAAAGTCGAGTGGCGCAGTCGCGTGATGAGAAAATCAGCCGACTAGGAGAGAAGTCAAGGTGTTGCAATGAACCGTGCGTATGAACCGCGCGAAACTCATGTAAAAGCGTTATCTCCGGGCAATGCCTCGATTTTATATCGTTATCAATACACTCTTAAGATAATTCAAAATAATTTTCGTTTGCATCCAAGTTCGTTCAAAAATAAAATGAAGAATTTTATACGAAAATGATTAGTTTAACATAAATCAGATTTTTCATTTAAAATGAAAATGAGATATTTTTAAATGTATGATTTCCTTTCTTCTTGAGAAGAATCGTTTAAATTTAAGAAGAAATTTTTTTTTTATAAGAATATGTACATTTCTTTACTTTAACTATTTTTTTTAATTTAGTTAGTTAATCTTTTATGTTGTCAATAATTTCTTTAATGTCAGATAAAATGCATTCTTTCAATAATAAATTAAAATTATTTTATATCAAAAGGAAAATCATCTTTTTTTAAAAAAAAAATATCATTTTTTTATATTTTAATTTATTTTCCTCTCAAATTTAAACGAATTCATCTTGGCGATATTCTGAATGGAAAATCGTTTTAATCTAAAACGATTCGTAACAAAATCAAACAATTGTTTTAAGAGTGCAATTTGTTGATGATTTGTACAAACGGTCTCCACCCACACGTCGATGTAGTTTCGTTAGCAGAACTCTCGGCGAAAATGCAGATTAATCGACGGTGGTGGCGTTGCACCCACTCAAACTTCCGACATTAATTATTTCACGCGAGAACGCGGCGGACGTTGGTCGGCGCAATCGCCTGCCTCGTAATTAAACCCAATCTCTCTGGCTAAATAATTATTCACGACATCACGGAAGATATCGGCTTGTGTCAGTTCTTCATTACAATATCAGTCATCTATCACACATGTACCATTTCAAAATGATTACTTTTAGTGCTTATCACTAAACCATCATCCGCATTCGAATCCAGAGTGAGCTGAATTTCCCCAAAATTTATTTCATCCAAACATACATTATATCGGAAAAGTTATTTTATCTAATTTGAAATTTATCCAAAACTCATTTCATCCAAACTAGCATTTTATCCAAACTTCAAATTATCCAAACTCTTTCATCCAAAATTCATAGGATGTAAAATTGCCTTTATCTAAAATTAAAATTTACCACGTCACCTTTTTCATCCAAACTAGCCTTTTATCCAAATTTGAAATTATCCAAACTCCGTTTCATCCAAAATTCATAAGGTGTAAACTGTTTGGATGAAAAAAACGACATGACAAGTTTTTATATTAGATAAATAGAATTTTACATATTATAAATTTTGGATGAAACGGCGTTTTGATAAATTGAAGTTTGAATAAAAGGCTAGTTTGGATGAAATGAATTTTGGATAAGTTTTTAAACTCCGCAAATCTGTGGGCAAAAAATTTACTAAAAATTGAAATACATCTTTTTTCTTTTCATTTATCATTCACATCGTATTTTAAAGTGCGCACTGTTGCCCGATTAAGGTTACGTGAGGACCCGAAAGAGGACCCGATTGGGCTCCAACAGTTGGTAATAATTTATAGTAGAAATTTTTTTAACTCGACACAGCGTACGCGCCCATTCATTACGCGTCCGCAAGAAATATGGCGATGGAGAGGTTTCGGATGCCGATTAATTAAAGTGTTATATTAAGTTAAACACTGATTCTATTTTGAAGACCATTGCACATATAAATATTTATTGTTATTAATTTATAGAGTTGCATTACTTTATTAATTTATGAGAATATTTATTGATTAAAACTTTTTTGAAACTTTTCTCTGTATTGGATTGAATATATTTATATTAAATAAAAAAATAAATAAATAAAATTACAGACATACAAATAAGAACGAAAAGATTTTGTTTTTAGATAAAGACGAAACAATTACTCGATATTCGAGGATAAAACGTCCAATTCCACCGGATGGAAGATGGAAAGGATTCGTCGTAAATAAGACGAAGTCCCGTTGCGAGGGTTGCCCCGAAAGTCGATGATCATTTTTAATTTTCAACTTTTATAAAATACCACGAGAGCGTCATAATTTGCCTCGTCCTATAAGTAATGACGCGTCGACAAAAGTAAATGAGTAAAAAAATTGAAAATGTAAAAAAAGAAAATATATATATATATATATATATATATATATATATATATATATATAAAAGGTAAGAAAGATGATTCTTTTTCCTTTCCTTTTCGGTGTCTCTTTTTTCCCTTTTCCTTCCTTCGTCTCCTCCGTCATCTTTATTTAATTTCACAGAGAGTTTAAAACGAACGAGAGAGGCGGATGAAAGAGTTTTGACCATCTCACCGGGAGACTCTAATTAATGCTAAATAATGATTTTTTTTTTAAGTTGTCGCGAATAGTATTGTATACATTATTCAAAGAACAAACGCGGTTTTGTTATTCCCAAACAGACTGGAGGACATTTCCATGAATAAATCATATTTTATTTGTCGGGCAATATTCAAATTTTGTAAGTCTGTTGACGAAAAAAAAAATTGCTCGTTAGGCAAAGGAAAATATATTATTTATATTTGTAAAGATATTGCACTGAGAAAAAATTTATATTTAACATTATTATACCTCCTAACATTGGAAGGATATCATCTACAGTGTCTGCTATTTTACCATACCCTTGCAGTATAATTTTATATATAATATAGTAAAGTTTTATATTCAGTATGATAATAATTACCAATATATCGTGGCAACTTTACTAGATCATATAAAAAAAGTTATTATACCATATAAAAAGTATTATTATTTTGGTATAGTAATTGTATAGACACCATAGACGATATGCATTCAACCTCAGAAGGTATAGTAATTTTTTATTATAACTTTTTTCTCAGTACATTTGTTATAGGTTAATGAAACGTCTGGCATAAAAGTGATATACATTCCAGCAAAGGGTCAAGCAAACAATTCGAACCTTCTCCGTAAATTATACGAAAACAATCACATTTCTCTCCCCATCGGGAAAGGAACAATTGTCACCACAACACAATGGCGAGAGACCCCTATAGCGTGTCCCCGTGGCTTTTTACTGTATCATCCCCAACATCCACGATTCGACTCGTGCAAAACCGTATTGAAATAAACTAGTGTATAGAGATCGCTATCAAAGTTTAGATAAAAGGAAAAGTAATAAATATAAAAAAGATCCAATAATTAATTATTCTTATTGAATATAGTGGATTCGTCAAATCATTTTGGCCACGCGACTTCTTTCATTCCAGTTAATTTATTTATTTTACTAAATATATTATACATTTATGTGGAAATTTTAGTTTTATCCATCTATAACAATTGATAATGACCGATGTCAAGCCAACATTTTCTTGGCATGAGAAATTTTTGTTTAACAATGTTGCATCTGTGAAGAAACTAAATTCTTAGTTAAATTTTAAAACCAATGACCAGTACTATTTATTGAGTACTGGTTCAATACAGGCATGGTACTGGTATGCAAAGAGTGCCAGCATTTATCTATTATATTTATGTGTTAAAGATTATAGCATTGCAACTAAGGATTGATGGTGCAGGGACAGAACATCAGGCTAACACGTTGGAGTTTCAAGTTCAAATCTAGGATGGTTACAAATTTTCCTTCAATAAATAACTTGAAAGTAGACTTAACTTAACTAAAAGTTATTTAACTGTGTATATTAATACAAATATACAAATTGAAAATACATATAATTTATTTTTATATACAAATAAAACAATAAAGAATTATTATTAAAACAGTACTGAGCCAGTATCGAATCTGTAGTAAGCCAGTACTTCTTTTAAACAAGTCATTCCATGAGCGTAGATATTACATATCAAGTTCAATTCAATTTTCACCTGACGTTAGACAACGTCATTACGACTCCGACGTTGTCCGTCCGACGTAATATTTACATTTCTACTTAGGCACTTTAATTGTTTTTAACATTTAATTTCCCAACTTTTTAATTTAATTATTGTTTTGAAAATACGAAATGCCATTGCATATACAAAGTTCAACCAAATATTTTAGTAATAAGTAATAAATTCGAATGAAGTGGCTAATGGAATCATAAAATTAATATGGGGATAGAAATCTGGTAAACAATTTCCAAGTGTCTCAAGAGCGAAGGGATAAACAAGTGGAAAGAGGCCTAAGAATCAAAGAAAATGATGGGATTAATTGAGAAAGGAAAAGAGGTGCTGAAAGTGAAATAAAGAAGCGGCGAAGTTGCGCAGTGCACAGGCGCGTTTATTGACGCCGGTCAGTAACGAGTGGATGCGGATATTAGAGTAACATAACTTTTCGGAGCAGATGGATCGACGATTCCGAAGCGAAGGAGGTAAAGCGTTAAGCGCGGGCGGACCGAGGTCGACCCCCGGAGGAGAGCGGTGAGGGGTGGAGCGCGGAGAGGGGAAAGGGCGTGCGGAGAGAGAGAGAAAGAGAGGGAGACGCCGGTTTACGGTGGGGGAAGTAGATCCGCGAGTCGGCCGACGGAACCGAACCTAACCGAGGGATACGGCCGAGTGGGGAGGAGAGCCACGGGAGGGAGGGCGGCGGCGCGGCCCGGCGGCCTGGCGGGCAGAGAGGGGAAGAGGTGGCGGGCGTGGGAACGTCGCGAGTCGCCTTAGACAGTCGCTCCTTTTTTCGCTCGGCTTCTCGCTCGTACTCTCGCTCGCACGCCCGGCCCGCCCGATGCGTCCATCTCGCTCGCGCGCCCAGACCAGTCCAACGGATCCGTCTCGCTCGCTTGCGGCCTGCGGATCGAACTCGGACGAATCTGGCCGACCCGACCCGACAGACGATACGACCCAAAAGCCCCCCCTCGGGGGAAATATGTGTTGACTGTCGTACTCTCCCCACTTTGTCCCACAATTTGACAATTAGGGATATCGATCGACATTCAACAGATCGCGATTACTCACTCACCCTCAGCCCCCCTCACTCTTCGTTACTTTCGGCGCACACTCAACGTCTAATATTATAAAGAAAGTTGTTATTATTATAAATACGATACTCCTTTATCAGCGTTGCGTAATTTCTACTTATGTTCCACATTCCGCCGTATTTTACGAACCGTTCGGGTGCCCTGCGACGTCTATTTCCCAGTCAACTTTTATACGTTGTAAGTTAAAGAAAACATTCCTTCTTATTAAATGGTGGTCGTAAAATTTATTTAATACTTTTCAAGTTACGTTAAATTATATTACTTTTTCTGCAATAATGAAATTAATTTATTTTGTTCTGTCGGCTTCAGATAAGCAGTTTCATGTATTATAATTCATAATAATATAATGACCATGCGAGCGAGCGTTACGTATGAAGTCGTTCTTGCATTAAATATATCGTTCGTTTTTAAATTACGTTAGAGACATATTATTAAAGTTGTAAAATATATTTGTAAATATGTTTAGACAAAAAAATTAACAACTTTACTTGAACATGGATGTAACATTCCTGACATTATTATTATTATTATTATCATTGTTCTGCAAAAAATAGTATAGTAATTCTAGACTCTATGTGTTCCTGTATAAAATAATGATTGGCAATATGATAAGAGATGTCATAGTTCTGATAATTAGTGCTTGACAATTGAGAAGATCTAGGCAAAATCGTAGGGTGTAAATGACAAAATTTACACTCGCAAACATTTGGGGATGCATAGTATCATAGAAAAAACACTTCGAAGATGGTGAAAACTAGCAGTTGAGGTGAGGTAATATTACTTATATTACCAAATTCCACGAATTTTTCGGTATTACCCTATATTTTTAGTAATAATAGAAAGTAAATAATAGAAGAATCTTACAAGTGATTAATTAAACGCCCCTCAATGTCTTTATTACAAAATATGACGTTGTTTCACAAGTAAGAATATCATTTGCCATTTACCTCATCTGATTTCCTACTTATCGACTGTGGGTGAAGAGAGGTATGAAAATATCGGAGAGTTTAATGCTCGTACAAGAAGTGTTGGCGTTACTCGTTTCTAAGAAAAAAACTAGTTTCAAATGTTACATTTATAAATAAAACAGAAATATTTCCCGTTAAATAATAGTAATTTTTACTGAAATAAAATACATCTTAAACACAGTTAAAAAACAGTAATTTTCCCTATCCAATTTTTCTCATTATAAAATTTAGGTAACTGGAACTAAAATGTTACAGTATTCACAAAAATTAACTACAAAAATCTACTGGTAGGACACAATTGGACACAAATAGTCGTTTATATTAACTACATATTCACATATGAATATGTATACGTGAATAGCCCGATTTTTTTTTATCTTTAATGCTAGTTCGCCGCAGGATGCCCGATGAAAAATGTAATGTTATGACAGCGAATACCGAATAACCCACGTCAGGTTGATTATAAAACAAAGTCAGTGCAGATAACAGCATAGATTAATTTTACACAGAATTTTACTTTATATAGTGTTTTACCACTCAAATTAAGTAACAAAAATACTCCTCTAAAGATATAATTTTTTATTAAGCATTAATATTAAAAAATTAATAAATAAATTATAATTATTGTTAATTATCATTTGGTGTAAAGTATTAGATATTTTTCTTTCAGTTAATCAATTTTTCGATGCAAGTTTTTATAAATTATTGACTAACTAAAACAATGTAAGAAGTATTTTCAAGTTTTCTGACTATTTTGAATAAAAAAGAAGGCACTTAAAATTAAAATCTAATTCCGATTTAAGGTTGGAAAAATGATTATCTCCAACGAAGATCAATAAATCAAGCCTGTTGTCATTACTTTGTACACTAATGTGTACCAATGCCAAATAATCATTGATTACAATAAATGCGCCTGAGCATTTAATGCGATCGCCTCTTTGAAGCGTGTCATTCATTACTGCGATACGAACATTTGCATGGGCCCTCGGACGGACATTTATCTGCCGTTCGTGCACGCGTTCATTCTGCTACATTTCATCCCTCGCGTCGTACGGTCTGCTCGAATATTTCCACCAAGAAGGGGTGTAAATTCAGTTAAGTGAATGTTCAGCTTTCATTACAGTGCTTCAATTCAATGTTGCACTTTTACTTTCGTATTGTCTTGCCTCGTTTAATCGTCCGATTTTGTTGATAAAATTAATGTGATCTCAAATCATTTTTGTTATAATTTTATTTTATTATATTATTCCCTAGTAAAAATCAAACATATATAGTCATATATGGATTAAGAAAAAACATATATGGTCATATATGGATTAAGAAAAACATATATGTTCATATATGGATTACGAAAAAAACATATATGGTCATATATGGATTAAGAAAAAACATATATGTTCATATATGGATCATA
>JABFPN010001430.1:0-29427 GCA_022817305.1 Leptoteleia sp. ZL-2020 | reverse complement strand
ATAAAAACCTTAATCTATTGTATATTAACTGAATATTCTTATTTTTAATAGATTTTCTATTAGTTTTAATAGGAATATTTTCTTTGTACAGGTTTCTTAAAGTAAGTATATTTTTTTTCTGAGTGTAATTAGGTACCATTTTTATGAATTAATTTTTATATAATTGATTCCGCTAGATTTATGCCACTTTACTAAAAAAGGTAAATGAAAAAAAAAAGAGAAAAATTAATCGAAACAACACTTAATGAACCTTTTAACGAAACTCGCAAACGTTGCCACGGTCGTTATTAATGTTTTTTTTTTCTGCGCAGCGAAATAATATATTAACTGCGAGAATTCGAAATTGGCCTTATCAGTATTACAATCAGGAAATTGTCGTCGGTATCGAGAGATATTAATCTTAAAATAGGCGACATACATTTTACGAGGCGAATAACAAAGTTAAAATCGTCATCGATTAAAGTAGGCCATAAAAATAATGTTTAATTTTTCCAGCGACGCCGCCAATAATTCTTAAATTCGTCCTTCTCCGTGGCTCGCTCGATTGCGAGGAATTTTACGCGAATTTTTTTCCATCGGACAGCGTTACAAATTACCGCGGTTCTTCATACCGTTTCATTCGGACAACTGTTTTGTCATTCCAAAAATACTTGCATTTACATCAATAAAATATTACGATTTTATTTATATACTATTATACATATACCCCGTGCATTTCTTTCTTTCATCCTTTCTTCTTTTATTTCTCCCCGACCGAATGTACACTGAAAAAAGTGCAGTTAGATATTTTTATTTGCAATAAATAGAATCTATTTATCATAAGTAGAATTATCCTTGCATTATAGGTGAAATGTCAATCGTTGGCCTACTCAGAATCAACATAACCTCCTTAATAATTCCATATCTTTAAATATATTGCAAAATAAAAGTTAATTTAAGAAAAGTGCAACGTATCTCAACAGTTAAATAAATTCCACAAGATAGCTTTCCGAGAAGAGTTGCAATATTTAACTTGACTAAGATATTCTAAATATGTTTAACTCTTGACATACGTTGCATTTTTCTTGAATTCATCTTTATTTTACAATTTACTTTAAGATATGTATTGTTAAGGAGGTTATGTTCATTCTGAGTAGACCAACAAGTGATATTTCACCTTAAAAAAGTTTACAAATATTAAATAAAGATATCTACTAAACACAAGAAGATTCTATTGATCTTAAATAGACAATGTTTTGAGTGTAATATATCATCATCTAACTTCGTCCTGCACTCGCAAACCTCGGGTACGAATCCGTTACATTATTTATGCCGACGTCTGACGTGGCTGCGACATTAATCAAAGCGATCGCGTTCTTTTTTTAATTAAAAAAAATGAAGGGCGGGGGGGTTGAAAAGCGGGACGGAAAGTACCGGAAATTCAACCGAATCCGCGTCAAAGGGTTTCCGATAATTGGAACATCGCGCTTCGGGTTCAACGACTCCCTTTGTTTTTGCGCTTTCATTTTTTTTTCTTTCCCCGTCGGCCGCCCCGTGAAACGACGAATTTCAATGGTACCATTGGGCGCGCGCTCTTACGCAACGAACGGAGAATGACGCGCCCGAACTCGCGCACTTTTTATCCCACCAATTTTGCAAGATGATCGTGGAGAATAGTCACGGCATTGAGCGACGATAAAGTTGCATAAACACCTCCTCTTCTTCTTCTCTTTTTTTTTTATTTTGTTAATTTTTCTTCCTTTCTTCCTTTTTGCATTATTAATCCCGGACGAATGGAACGAGTTTCAATTTTTTTTTTGACGCGCCGCGATATGACGCGCACTTTCCATACGAATTTACGGCGAGCGAAAAGAAGAGGAAGGAGAAAAAAGACGAGACATTTTAATTTACAACGCTTCTGGGAAAATTCTTATTCTTTTATTTCGCTTTATATCTTTTTATCGGTTCTAAGAATTGCCTCTCCGCCGTCGCTCTTGCATTACTTAATTGCTATTTTCGGTGAGGGTAACAGTTGATTAAGGAGGAATTGAATTTCGGTAACTTTGAAGAGATTATGTTATTTGGTACGCCGAATTGAAATATAACGTGAATTTAATTCTCCGTTTAATCATTCCCACGTTTTATTTTTATCACTAACTCTTCCCCGGGTTGGAGTGAGAGAGAGTGAGAGGGGGATAAATGAATTTGCAATAATTAATTGCAACATTCTATTTAAAGACCCACAAAATAATAACGGAAAACCCACGTTGCTCGATGCGTTAATTTTTAATATTAAACCAGTGAATTATAATTGATAAAAGTCGGGAACGGATGTGGATATTAAAAGTTAATTTAAGCATAGTTTTATAATATCTAAAATTATATATATTTTCATTAATAACGTCGTTTACACTATTGTGTCACATTTGTTAAATTTAACCCATCAATCTGATTCATGAATCAGATTTCAACCAAATAATATAAATAATATAATGATTGAAGTATTTTTAATGCAAATTAAATGTTATTTAAAAGTTGTCACTCGAGCGTAAGAGTGAATTTGATAATATAAAGAAAAAAAAATGGAAAAGAATTTCTCAATCACCTTTTTTTTTCTCTCGACTTAGACGCGGGGAATATTTAATTTATGATGTCAGACGAGAAGTGTCAATTCCCACAGTCGGTACGTTACGTTTTCCAGCCGCGGCATGAAACGGTTGCGCCCGATAAATCGCGCGGCTTTTCCTTGACGGGCGCGGACTTGCGCGCGGCATTCAATTAGTGTGAGCCGTATGGAGAAAACTGTACCGTTGAGTCAACGTCAATTGATGTTGGTGTAACAGTGTTATAATGTTAATATTGTCCCATCCTTCTGAAATGTTTTTATGTAGGTGTTACAACATTATTATGTTGTATTATTATCATGAGAAAATTGACATTTCAGTCGACATTGCAAGGTGATAGAATTATCTGAGGCAACTTATGCAGTATTGACAATTTCCATAGTAAAAATAAAACATATATGGTCCATATATGTTTAAGAATTTTATATAAGAAAATAAAAAATTCATACATGTTTTTCCTTAACCCATATATGGCCATATATGTGGAAATAGTTGATTTCCATATGAGGAAATTATTAAAAGCATATATGGCTAAAGTATTATATCAATTATTACCATATACCGATTATATATGGCCATATATGGATTGCGGATAAACATATATGGCTAGAATGCTATATCAATTGCCATATATCGACCATATATGAATTAAGGATAAACATATATGTAATATTTACTACATGACTTTTAAAATTTTACTATTATTAACAATAGAAATAATTACTTTTCCAATATTATCCTCAAATTGATACAAAAAATATAAATTTGTAATATATCTTTTTTCTCAGCGTATTAGATCATTGTTTTCCATAATCCCAACATAAACTTCAGCATACATTTAACATACGCGACTTAACAAAGCAATTAATGTTGTAATGACATCGACATTTTTTTTTCTCTCTCCGCGCAGCTGTTTGCAATAAAAAAGAGCACGCGGTGGTGACGCGGAGTATCCTTGTATCGGCAGCGTGAGATACTAAATTAACTGCGCTCGCGTGAAATGCCGCCGCGATTGCACGTCCCATTAGAGGACACTGTCCTGCGGCCGCCCCGCGCAACGGGAGGGGGGAACACGTTTTTCCACCGTAAATACAAATTCACTTTGACGTCTTTTTAGCGCAACGCGCCACCAACTTATGAGGCGTCCCTTATCCCTGTCTTCCTTTCGACCGTAATTGAAATTTAATGCGCGGGAATAAAAAAAAGAGAAAAAAAAAAGGAAGATGAAACGCGCGGACTTCTCGCAAGTTTCGTTTATATACGCAAAAGATGATACACGGGGAAAATGGTATAGTGTATTATGGCCTGGGAACCGGCGCACGTCAAATTTTAATAAACGGAATTGTAATTTGCGCCGAGCTTCTTACTTTTTCAGGGGTTGTGATATTTTGGGGAATTGTACCGGGAGAAAAAATTCAATTGACACTGTTTGCAAAAAGTACAATCAAAAATTGTACTCATAAAATTGTTAAAATAAAGTGAAAAATCATATTTATTTCTATGAATACATTTTATAACTTGTGATTATACTTTTATAAATTTGTCCGTTATGTCCTCAAAATAAAAATGCCCTAGTTTCTAGTTTTAATATTCCTAACAATAAAATCACTCTGACTTATTTGTTAACATCACATTACATTGTTATCGACAATCTTAAACTCAAAGTTCATGTTCTGTCAACTAGATGTCACTGTTATTAACCAGTTATAAAACAGTTTAATAATATTGTACAAATTATTCTCGCAATTGCTAATGTTTTATTCTATATAAAAAGTATCATTATATCTAAATAATTTGATTATATTACAAATTTTCTTTCGTTTGCAAATAAATTTTTGATATTCTATAAGTACAATGCCAAACTAGTAAACATTATTTATCATTGTATACAACTATTAGTAAACAGTAATGTTTAAAATTCACTTTATCCCGTCATTGAATTTGAGTTGAAATTAACTTTCGGTTAGAAATTTGTCGCTGAATAACATAAAGCCAAAACTAGTATATTCCAAAAATGATCAAAACCCGTCACAAGGAGATTGCACCTCGATTTACATTTCGCAAATTGTACTCTATTAAACGAGACAACTGCGTCATTATTATGACTAATGCCAGACGGAGTACTAGAAAATGCCATTGTTAATGGCGTATTGTTTGCTCGATAATATTAACAAAAGCATCGCCTTTTCTATATAAATAATAACAACAGCAACAACATTGATAACAGTGATAACAATAATACTGATGAAAGATGATAAAAAAAGTAAACTAAAAAAAAAGAAATGGGACAAAAGTGAAATAGACAATTGTTTGGGAAAAACAGCGGGAGATTCAATTAAGAAAATAGCGAGGACAATGGAAATAACAATTTACAGGAGCGCGCGTGACGCGAAATTTATATTAAGAAGTGGAAAACAAAAAGGCGCGTAATTTTGTCACGTCGCGGAGCCGCGAGTCACGCCACTTATAAATTTATTATGACAAATTTCGATGTCTCTCTTTTTAGCCGCTGATGATGCGGGCTATTACTACGAGTACTCCAACGGCACTGCGCGCAACGCGCACGGCCGAGCGGCTCTCATTTTTTCGTCACTTTTTTAGCGATCAACTTTTACACCCGACGGGAGTCATTGACTCGCTTTCCCCTTCCCCCAGCACGGTGTTACATATTTACCGACCGATACACATTGTTCCGATCATCATCGACATCCGACTCAGCCTCGGATCCGACTAATCCCACCCAATTGAATTGCAATAATAAATTATCACAGCCACTTGATTAAGTGGTGGCAAAGAAGTGCCGCGTCAAAGCTTCCGGATATTTATTACACTTTTCTTGTAGTTTCAAGCTGCATTAATTTCATAGCAATTCTTGACGCAACAAAGCCAACGAGCATTGTCGTATAGTCACATCAATAATGGATGTTCCACATTCGATTGATAGTCGTCTTAATAGGATTTTTCCTCCTTATTTTGATATTTAGTCATTCGTCTCTATCAATTTCGGTCAATTTCATTACAACTTTATTGTCTAGTATAAGAGAAATGTAAATGGTTGACTCCAAAATCAGAATAACCATCTTGATGTACTGAGGGGAAAAAGAATTGTTTTATAATTGTATTACATAATACGTCGTGTTAACGAGTAAGCATGCGAGTCATTGGATTGGAAATTATACGTTTTTAGATTCACATTTGACTGATTAACATAATAGTTTTTTTGTAACAAGTGTAGGGAAAGTGCCCCGTTTCCGTTCTGTTTAGAAAGAGGAAATCGATTGATTTTGCACGCGGGCGGAAACTAGTTGCTTTCCACCCTAGGGAGGAAACTAGTCGCTTTGCGTCCTAGGTAGGAAACTAATCACTTTATGCCCTAGTTAGGAAAAAGTAGCCAGTTTCCATCCTCGAATAGAGAGTCTCCATTCTCGTTTATAATCATCCAACTTCTGTCACCTAAACAGGACGGAAACAGGACACTTTCCGTATATTCAGTATATTTTTTGGCACTAATTCTCCAACGAAATACATTACCAAGCTGATGTAACGATTCGCAGAAATATAACGCTCATCGAAAGTCGGCGGATTGATTGGAAAACTGGCCGCGTAAATAAGGTCGCGCCGTGTTTGACTTGGACTTCCGTTTAGGGGGAGGGGGGCTTTGCGCGCACGGGGCGAACCGGGAAAATCAATTATTCAACTTGGGATTGAATTTGATCGGGCAGCGATAAAGACGTATCGGCAACGAGGAGGAGCCCGTCAAAGGGGCTCATTCCAATCTGCCGTTTTGTCAGGGCAACCGCAAAGGGTTGCTCGCCAACGAGATTTCCACGATGCAAAATTCCTGGCGGCCCTTTTACCCCCGCGCGGCCACTTTGTTACGGCTATTTGCTCGTTTCAACGCCTCGAGGACTTTCAGTCGATTTTCGGCGGAAGCCCAGCGGGCAACTTTAACGGTGTATATCAGAACGTAATTGATAGTCCCCGGTTTCCCCGGATAGGTTCTCCGGGACAAGGTCAACAATTGACACGGTGTTGACAGTCATGGGAAATATGGAAGATTGATTCCTACTGTTTCCGTTATTCTTGAGACCGAGGTGAAAGTGGCATCATTTATTACTTTCCAAAAATTATTTCGTTTCATTGACGTGAATAATTGGGTTATTATTTTCGTGCCAATTTGTAATGGTAAGAACAGATTTTATGTTACATTGTACTGAAAGATATATTTGTAATTATTCGATTGTAATTTTATGAGGATGTGAATATTAATACAGAGAAATTGTACTGTTGAAACAACACCAATTGGTGTTGATATAACAATGTTATAATGTTAATATTATTTTAGTATTGTAACATTTACAAACATTTTATGTTAAATGTTTTTTATGTAGGTGTTATAGATCGTTAAATATTCTTGAAAATGCTACGTTTAATCTTATATAAGTCAGTTATGCTATTAGAGTATTGTTTTCTGTAATTCCAATGTAAATTTCAACATATATGTAACATATACAACTTAACAAAGCAATTAAGGTTGTAATGATATCAACATTTTTCTCCGTGTAGGTATAAGTCCATTGACATGATTTTTATACTGGTATCATTCATATTCATGTTAAATCAATCAAGTGACAGTGGTGGCGCCACTAATCAGTCACGTAGCCTGTTCTGAACTGAATAATATATATTTAATATACAATCTTTATGTTAATCAAGCACGACATTTATATTATTTCCACTCAAAACTAACGGCTTTTTAACACGAATGGTAGGTGACATAAAAATTTCCAAGTACTTTAACCAAAAAGTATGTTGGCACAATAGTTACATGAACTTGACGTTGAGGAACTGAAATACATGTTGAGGAAAAAGATTCAGCAAACATTATGCTACCTTGAATGCTAGCAACAAATCAGTATGCACGCGTGCAAAATTCTGATGCATCTGTTAAAATTATACTCGCACATTTATAACTTTCTTATCTGAATAAATAAACAATTTGACTTATTTCTTCTTTACGTGTCAGAAACAGTGAAGTTTGGAAAATTGAACGACACTGTTTACAAGTTCAATATAGTCGCCTTGCGAACATGAACTTTTGTTGCCTCAACATACAAAAGGTTGTTCGTTAATTCATATTACATTGCACGAATATTGCCCTATGGGAAATTGACTGACTGACCCGATTCTGGCACAGTACTGTCAGCCAGACTCTGCTAAACATATATATAAACAGTATATATATATATATACATATATACTGTGAACTGAAAAAAATTGTTCAGTACTGTGCCATTAATTAAACAGTACTGGTCCAGGTGTTATCACTCCTATATACTGGCTCTATATTGGCCCAGTACTGGCAACTAAATGGTTAACATGAATCATTTAAGCTCCAAATATAATTCATTTATAACTCCAAAATCAATTCAGTGTAACATTATTGATTCGTCAGTTTCAATTGGTTATAAAAAAGCGCCGACGATGCAATTCCCTCCGGGTACTCGAGTTCACTTCACGAAAAATATATTTTTGTTTATTGTATAATTCCGATGCCGTAATGCAATATGCAAAAATACTCCAACACAGGTGTTCGTCGCGGTGTGTACATCGCGATTAACATTAATGCCGCGTCTGAGTCACGCGTAGTTTTCAAGCTTTAATTGTGTTGTTTTTTGTTGGAGGAACATTCCACGGCGAACAATAAACGCTGTCTTTATAGGTTTTGCGCTTATCCAAAAAAAAAAAAAAAAAAAAAAAAATAGCCAAACTTAGACGTCCCCGTTAAAGTTCATCATCGTTTCGTCTTCTCTCGGCTTTTAGCAATCGCTTTCCAATTTTTCACATCCTGTACATCCGAGGGATTAAAAATAAAGTCCGTTTAGAAGCTGTTCCATTTTTAAATACCTTTGTGACGTTGAAGGTTGCGCTTTGAATGCTACATTTTAATTTCATTGTAATTTCTGAAACACGTTAGCTAATTAAAATTGATGGCATATTAATGTCGATGTAAAAAGTGGATAATAAGATTAATTTAAAACAACAATGAATATAGTAGGAAACGGGTTTATAAATATATATCATTGTGCTATCCAGAAAGGTCATCAAATTTCATATTTGACAAGACAAATTTCATAATCTGATGTTGCATTGTTAGAAACATAATAATTGCTTGATCCAATTGTTCAGTCAGCTGATAAATCGTACTGAACTTTTGTGATTAAACATTTTTAACCCTCGGCTGGATCGCCCCAAAAATCAATAATTGTACACAAATTTGCTTTCTTGCATTGTATATCTGATATATCAATTTATTATTATTATTATTTTTAAGGTCATTCTTTACTAATCATCTCTTTACTTTGCACTTTCAAATGTGAAATCACACATATATAACAAACGATGATTATAGTAAATTAACTTATCAATTAAACCCTTTATCTGGGGATAACCCCAAAAATCGTACAGCGAGAGAGACGGGCAGATCTGATAGATTCAACAAAGATAAAAAAGACTTCCTATTCCTCCGATAAAGAATAAATAATAAATATTAACTCATGAAATCGTCCAATTTCAATTCCATTCTATTCCCTTCAATGTCAACATTATTCTACAGGGCCCTTTAAACATCTCTAAACACCCACAGTATAACTGCTGATCCAAGCGATTCCAAGCCCACTAATTACCGCGCCCATTTTAGGCAAGAGTTAAAAAAGAAAGTTTTACGGCTATTACGGTACTTGTCTAATTCCACATTTACCCACAAAGGACGAGTGGAAGAATGTGGAGGTGGCGAAAGAAAGAGGACGGCGGACAGGGGAAAGGGGGACTATTGGACATGTGCTCAACATCTGTCCAGATGTCGCAATCGTGATCGTTCGAGGTGTCCGAAAATAGCTACTTATCGCGTGGACTGTACCGATAGCGCTGGCACGCGTGTTGGTGCGCGGCGGTGTCGCGCGACGGCGCCACCTGTCGGACCGCGGCCCGATTCGCGCTCCTCGCCCGCCGCGGCAACCAGCGAGACAGTTCCACCGGTTTTGCAGCCGAGAAAACAAGGCTCGCGGCCACTCGACGAGTATCCGCAGGATGTTACGACAATTTCAACAACGCGCGAATCGCAAAACGTACAAACGACGCACGTGCGCGTGTTAGTTTGACGTGTTTGGGATTAGCAAATTGCCGAAATGTGTACAAAAGGTGTCGGGCAAAACTGGCACTTGTGTCGGCGAATCCCAATGGCCAATAATCGGCGATGCTCGCTCGAACCGCTTATTGACTTTCATGACGCCGCGTCACATCCTGCGACTCTGAGTGACGGGCTAACAATCGAAGAAATCAATGGTACCGGATTGATTCGCTATTGAGTACACTGTAAAGTGCGTAAAAGTGTGTTATTGTTATATTAAAATAATACTTTTGTGGCTGCAAATTAACTTCAAAAAAAAATCCTGAAACTAATCCAATTAAAAGTATAATTTTGATGAAATTGATAGAATTAAGCTAATTCAATTCTTGATGTTAATCTGATTAATTGAAGAATTTCATGGTAAATTATTGGTTTACTTGTGAAACTCCTTTATAATTGCTCAGAAAATTAGCTGAATAGTTGGATAATAGATTAATATAATTATAATTTTATAGTGGATCAAGATATAGCGGTGAAAATGAATGGAATGACTTTTCTCATTATTCAAAATTAAATGTTCCAGCAGTGTTAATTAAAAATGCATTAACCCGATGACAATGCATGACATTTTACCTTGAAAGCACGCAGTTTTAACAATTTTATACTTAATTTATGTTAAGTGAGAATTAATGTAACGTAAATAATGCCACGATATTAAGAATTTTTCATAAAAGAATTTGATTTAAATAATGTCTATACCACAATAGAAATATATATATATATATATATATATATATATATATATATGATAATTTATCATATTATGAATGCTATTAAGATCAAACTGCACATAAAACTCAACTTATTTTAGCAATAGTATACAACACTGCAGCTTGATAAAGTTCTAAACGTCTGACCTTTTAACACAATAAAATACAATTTAAATCATAAGGTATATCTTTGTCTATATCGTCCTATAAGACAATAACTCTTCATCTACCATCAAATGCAACAGTTAAGTTCAAATTTCCAAATGTCAACTCTCATAATCTACCTCTAATAAACAATTTGCTTCTCTTTTTTTAGATAAGAGGGTTCGTGCCAAGGAAAGAAGATGCTTGTGCACAATTCCTAATCCAAGCAAAAATGTCGATTACAATCCTGGGAATCATATTTTCATGAATGTCAATCATCAGTGGCAATTTTGTCGCCAAGTCTCTACACCTTCTATCCTCTTTGCGGTCAAATGTGGCACAAAGTATTGACATCACCGAAGAATTGTTCGTGTGATACAATTATGCTCGCGCACATTCGTAGGATGACGAGCGTCATCGCGATAATTATAAACGCCAGAGGTGTTTGCGGGAGCGGAAACAATCGGAGGCTGGACGAGAAAGGTGTCGCCACTGTACCAGCAGAGTTAATCGCAACGCCACCTTTTTTGGCGGGAAACCTTCGGCAAATAGTTAACTGCGAGGAGGGTCGAGGCGCTACCGATCATATGTTCCGAGCATTGATGCCTCCCGACCCTCCAGTACCGTCGCCTCCTCGTCTTCTACTGAGTCCCTACCCCTCCCTTGCTCTCCTACCACTGACTCGCATCAAAGATGAACAAGTTTTGGCTGTTTAATGCGCTCGAAAAGTATCCTAATTTATCATTGTTCGCAAAGCGAGGTCGCGCATGTGTTCCTTGTTGTTTGCTTTTTGAAATTCTTTCACCAAGTTATTGCAGAGAATTCCCAGACAGCGAAATCCGAAGATAAAACGATAATAATCGATGAGGAATAAGATATTTCACGAGTGTTTGGTGATAATAAATTGCAGTTTTCAGCTCCAGAGTATTCTTCTAACTGGTCATATGGAAGTATTATTATTTTTGTATATAATTTTGTAATATTGAACTGCTGCTTATGTTTTAATAATCAATTTAATGTAGACGTATCTTCTGGAAATTATTATATCATCAGTGTCCATCATGTTTGTCAGTAATGCGCTACTTTAATTTGTCTTAATAGCAATTTTTTCCACGTTATGGACAGTGCCATGGTTGCATTCAATTTTTGCCTTGTCTTGTGCATTGGTCTCCACGTTATTCCTACAATTATTAGCGTCCAGCGAGGCAACTTTGTAGCTTTGAAAAATGTGTTAAAGTAGCCGCAGCGATAACTTTGCAATCGATTTTGTGCTCAATGATGTTTCCCCTGAAAAGCAACAACGGGCGCTTTTCTGCGATTGTAATTGATTTCAAGTTTTATTTTTACACGCAACATCGATTCGAAAATGTATCTCGAAGATTGGATTAAAACAAATGAAACAAGCTCGTAGCATGCACGGGCTAGTAAAAGAATAATTATTGTATTTTACGACTGATAGAATTATTGGAAAAAATGCGGCTCATTGAAAATATCAATAATCGTGTTATTGCGAGAAAGGAAAGTAATTTGATGCTGTAACAATTATTTTATGCAAATATTAAGGATATACGTAATTAACTATTATATTAGAGCTTAATACAAAGAAAGATACGAGACTTCAGTTTTACTTTTCATGCTTCATAATGTTTTCTTTTTGAATTAAGTGATAAATATTATAAACAGAGAATATTCAATTTTATTTGTAGAGTAATGAAATGTTCCAAAAGCAAAATCATTCAATATTCTTAATTATTGTAATTTTGCACTTTTTCTTCCTCATGTTGCGCATAAAATTGAATTCTTTTCATCCATAATATTTTATTAATTAATTCTGAAGACTAATTCCATCTGAAAAAAAAAGAAAAAGCGGAACAGATATATTACCAATACAGGAAAAATAACCGAATATTGAACATTGACAAACAGGTTTCGGTTCAGAAATGTTACTTCACGCTAAAAAAAAATCAAACGAGTAATTGAACGGGAGGAACAAATTGTTATACTACAATTGACATTTTAATTTCGTTTCAACAATTCCGTCCATTCACCAAACATTGGTCTTTAATACCAGGTGAATGTAATATTAATATCAATTAAACTGTTTCGCATTAAATCAGATACTCCACATTAAATGATCATTAAACAAAATTGAATTAGGTTTAAAATAAATATCAAATTATTATAGCATCAAATTAACGTTCGAATACGCTTACAATATTGCGTTCTATTAAAGCTCTTTCCCACCGACGCGTTTCTCTAACATGGTTTTAGAAATCCAATATCTTTACTGGATTAAAGCGTCATTGAAAACATTTCCAAACGGTAAAATACAAAAAAAAATGTTAATTCACACTGCACGAGTTGTTCAATTTTCTCTACAACTTGAATATTTATTCAACAAATAATACATCCACATTATTTAACTTAAAATAATCCTTTATAAAACAAACAACAAAAAGGGGAAGAAAAACTTTTTTTATAATCAATCAAAAAAAAAAAAGAAAAACAAGGCGAAGAAAAAAAGGCGTATTATACAGTAATTGAAACGCGCGCGCAAGTTTTCCAGTTATTATTAAAATTAGAATGCGTTTGAAATTCAAAGTTCAAGCCGAAGTTGAAAGGCCACGGCAAAAAGTGCGCGAAAAAGCGGCATGATTATCTCGGTGGGGTGGTGCGGTGGTGGGTTGCTGGTGGTGGTGGTGGGGTGGGGATAAAAAAAATGAGACGATCGAAGGCGCGATACACCGACGGGAAACCTGCGAACCTCCGACCACCGACACCGAAATCAGATATGATCGCGAAATCGAACGACTTAATGGGCGCCGTAGCCCCGCGCCAAAAGTCGACCACGGTTTTATGAAATAATTAATTCGCCACGGCGAGAAAGGCGTAATCGATTTGGAACGATGGCCGGCAGATTACGCCGACTTGTAGGTTAAGTTTAATGCGATTTGAAATGACCGTGCGTTGTACGTGGCGCGCCAAATCGATCCCCGCCGACCAATGGGAAAACGGTACCCTACCTGACGGGAGAGATCCCACTCGACGGCTTTGGGACATCGATACCGTGCGGTTGCGTCGTCGTTCATCTCTCAGGTGTACTTTACATTATTAGCTACGTTTCGTGTTATCAACAAAGACATCTCCGTTGTGCGCGCGGCAAATAAAGGAGAAAATGTTATTTCTTGCGGCACCGCGAACCAACAAAAAGACCAACGAGTTTAACGCCAAATCGGAATACAAATATATTTTAAACGAACAATAATATTGCATTTATTTGTATCTACTATTTGTGTTTGTGTGTATTATGTATCTGTAAATATTATGCATTGTATATTTTGTTGAATTTCTTTATATTGTATATTTGTATACAATGAAATTGTATACAATCATACAACACAAATTATATACATTAACTCACAGAATGGTTTCAAAATAAAATTTAAAAAAAGCCCTACAATTTTTATTTATTTACTTTTCCATCTGATCTGTCAAAATGACACCCTGATGGATACTTTTGATAGAGCATTAAAGGGGGATAATAATCGAGAAATAATATTTATGATTGCCCTTATAGATTGTGAAAAATATTTCGCCTAATTTTACTGAATGCCTCGGCAAGTTTCGTCTGGACACCGGGATAAATATGTCAAGTAATATCAAGGATATAGCCCGGGTAGTCTGTACGACTGAAGCGGGCAAAGCAGAAACAATGGAAAGCTCGGTGTAAGCTAAAAGCTTACTGGGTCTGCGATTGGAACTGAACGTCGAGATGATTATTTGTACTTGACTAATTGAAGTAATACTAATCTGACTTCTTCCGCGATATACTTGGAGAAAGGCTGAAGAAAATTGTACAGGAACTTCATAATCATATTCATAAACATAATAAATATTAATTAATTAATCTCATTGTCTTGTCGGTGTGTACCATACAAAACGAAGGTCTATGAAGTTGGAATACAGAAGTAAATTGGAGAAAAAATAAAATATACAGAAATTTAAAGCTAGTCTGCTGGTGATTCATTGTATCAAACAATATTCTACTCTACATAGTGTATATTTTTCAAAAAACAATAAATAAATAAATAAATGGAAATAAATATTAAAACAATTAATAAAACGAGTCGAATCCAATTATAAATAAAGTTGGACGTATTTAACTCGGAAAACGAGTTGGTTCAACTCGACTTTAGTTGATTCAACTTGGTATTTTTTTATAGCGTAACGATCATAAATTTGAATAAATCCATTCTCCCGGCTTCCCCGATAAATCACCCTTGCCGCTGGACGGAACTTCGTGAACTATCGAAAATACACCAAATGCACCGAAAATAGACATTCGTTATAATCCAATCAAGCGCGGATTAACCATCAAAATGAATCAATTAATCAAAACAATTTGTTTCCGACGTGTTGCGCACAAATTCTGACGTAAAATTAGTGGTATTCCCCGGGTTTTCGAGTCGGTTAATTTAAGAAGTTTCTGTCAGTGCGACGTTGTGTCAACTCGCCAGAAAGGCAGCTTTCTTTTAGAACGTAAGGTTGATTGGTTACTCGCTGGAACTTGGAAGTTAAATTAAGTTTAACAAGCTCTCTAGCAAAGGCTACTTAAAGGCTACTCCGGCTGCTAATTGTGCCGTCCAAATCGATCCAAATTTTGCGTCCGATATTGAATTTTGGCCGGTGAGAGTGAAAGCTACGATGAAATTTGTATTACTCCTCCCCAGAAATGTGAGCCCACTTTTTTCTCCGGGTAACTATAGAATCCATTTGGCATAATTATAAATTGTCAATCAGTTTCAACATTTCATCACACTGAAAATGTGAAATATCTTTCAGAACTTGTGGAAATCCACGCATTGCCTTATATTGACCTTCGGTAACGTTGATGAGATTACGTTAAAAGAGATCTTGAATGTGTCTAAAAAAAAAAAGAAAAAAGTATCAAATATAAACCAAAGATATGGTGACACAAATTTGACAATCTTCAAACGAAGTGACAATGATTGAAAACTCGTTTAACTTTGGGATACGGTCGACCCAAATTTGACCTTCGACAACGTCGAACACCTGGCCAGCCTCTGATCGTGGACTTTTTTTTTATAGAAAAAACAACAAGGGGATAAACTTCGTGGCATTAAATCTGTTTAAGCACGTCCACTTTGTGAATTGAACGCCACGCGATAAACAACAAAGTCAACTACTGAGCCAAGCTTGTTTAATAAAGAAAAAAAAAAAAAAACGTGAACTTTGTCCATCTTTTTGTGAAATGCAAATGTTTGAGCAAAAAATATTCACGGCAAAAACCCTTCGCGGCGGATGATTCATTTCATCAAATGAATTTCGACCGAAAGAACAAAAGGTTGGAGGAAAATTATCATTTTTATTAGCAAACTAAGAGGACGTCGAGCCGGGGCAAGAATACGACAATAAGAGCCTTAACGTTTTGCGTAACACCGCATTACTGAGACAAGTCTAATTGTTAGAAAATCATCCTTGTTATTTCAACTGTGCTTCGTCAATGCGCTGAACATTTATTATTTCGCTGTAACTGCACGAACGGTCAATTAAATTTGACGATACCAATGAACTGTATTTTTGCTTAAAAATATATATTCAAATGAAAAATTCATTGTTATTTAAAATTCATATTTGGCGCGGTTGCGCGCGCATTTTACTAAAGATCTACAACTTCGCTCTGCTTCTTAATTTTGCTTTTTACGTGCTTAGATCATCGATATAAATTATCGAAACTCGATGTCGAGTCGCACGTGGTCTCGGGTTTACTCGGTCCATCGATGACCTTGCTTTCACCTTGAACTTATCGCAACAGGACCGAAACATTAGAGCCGTAAATCGCTCATTTTCCTTTCCACCTCGCTCATTTCCGTATTTAAACGATTTCGGGTCTCGAAACAAAAGATCCGAACGGACAAACACGAGCACCTGAAAGCAAAGAAAACTGAAATGTTTGTCAAAGTAAAACGTGTCGTTTCGCAGCGAAAAGTTGCTTCCTAACGAGCGTAAGATGTTTCGCAAAAATAAATAAATGAAACGAAGCTCTGGATCGTGGAAATCGAGTTCGAAAAGCCCGCTGGCCGCGGAGTAGGTGTGTCAAATTGACAGCGCCGAGGAGGATATTGACCCAGTTCGGCGGGCGCGCTCCCGCGAACTGGGATACCATGAATATATTATGTGCGCGCGTTTCAAACACGCGGCGCTGCCGCGAATATGCTTGAAATTTTTAATCCTTGGAAATGAACGCGCGCGACTATTACGCCGACCGCCATTCCCTTCCGCAAAATAATTTCAACAATTCAACATTCGGACCGCGACGCGCGGCTGTTTATCTTCAGAACACGGGGAATAATAAGCGCGCCAAGGGACAAGAGCCCGTTTCCTTTATTGTTTTTACTTGTTCTTAATATCGCGAAATTCTTCGCGTCTTACGTTTCGTCATACTTTAAAACGTTGATCGATAAAGTTGATGCGTGGGGAAGATTATTGTGGCTATTGTCTTTAGATTTTTAAGAGACGAAATCTGTTGAGTAATTCGTTGAGTGACAGGAGCGCCATCTATAGCCTTTCTCGAGCATTTCTGCAGGTTTTCGTGGTCGATCGGTGACGATCGTGTTTTGTTTTAACGAAACATATGATCGGTCGTAAATGTTCTTTTGCTTGTACACGAGAATCATGGATTTAGTAAAAATTACTAACTTTGTTTGTAAACTGGTCATATTCTTGTAAAATGTTAGAAATTATTATTTTTAGTTAGCATAACGACTCAATTTGTTGACAATATATGCCAAATTGCTGATATTTTTTACTAATCCTTCCTCTCCACATACAATCCATGCAGTTACAGCTCTGATATTAAAAAGAATAATTTTTGAGAATGCCCTAGACTGAAATCTGGCACCAAAGATATACACACACAATATCTTTCCTACAATCTTATCTCCGTCCGAGACACAATGCACGAATTGATCAATTCCATTGAGGGAGATTAATTCACCAATCGAATTTAAAACTTCGGACAATGGGCCTCGAAAACAACCGCGCGCTTTCGCAGCGCTTAATCGCAAATTAATTGAACAAAAATCCGAGCGCCGGCTAAATCACATTTTTCCTCTCTTTCTTCGCCTTCTTTCTTTAAATATCTTTTTATCGATTTCGGTCTAAAAATCACAACTGCACTTTTTTTCGTGAATAGTCGACTAATGATGTTATGATAAGAATACTACGCAGTTGAGTCGAATATAATGTTTTTGCGGTCAATAATTCCCGCTTCTTTCTCACGGGAAGGAACAAAGCAATCAAAATTTGTTTGTTACACAACAACCTTCCCCCTTCCCCCCCGCCCTCCACCCTCCATCCCCTTGTCACCGTCAATGAAACTTTGTTTCTTTTAATAAGGTTGCACAATTGCGTGTCGGCTGTCAAAATAACGCACTAATGACAAGTGGGTTTATCGATTCGAATGGAGAAGGAGGGCAAAAAGTTGGTAACGGCCGGGATGTAAAAACATTTCCGTTAACATTTTGAATAGACTTATGGCCGTTCGATTCGGTGCGGCATAGCGGAAAATCAATGTGAAGGTTTACCAATTTGTCGTACTAAGAATGCACACCTTTTCCTTTTTTTTCTTCTTCTTCTTCCTTTTTCCGTGTGCTCGAAAAGCAACAAAAATATTTCACGGCACGAATAAATGATCTCATTTGCGAGCGAGTAAAAAGAGGGCCTTGAATGCATCATAATCTTGTAAATAGAAATTCACGACTTTTGCACTCTTAAAAAATCATTCCAATGTTCCTTCGGAAAAAGTTTTAAGTACAAATGTTCCTCTTCTTTCGGTATTTATTACTGTAATATGGAGAATCCGTAATTTCTTTTGCAGCCGTTCATAATTTCTTAAACCGCCTTTTCGTTCAATGCTGAAATCAGGTGAAAAATTTCTTTATTTTAAGAATAATACGAATGATTTTTTTTTATCTTTCAAATTAGTTTACCCTCCAAATTTAAGGCCAATTCCCTTTGCCGATATTTCAACTGGAAAATTGTTTTCATTCAAGAAGATTCTTTTCAAATTCGAGCAATTGTTTTGGAATGGGTACTTGGTACCAAAAGGAATAAATTTTTATCACTTGTCACTTTGGATACGTTAGTTAAATGTTGGTTCCACGTGTGATTCTCGCAACCATCGATGCCGTCAAACGAACGGGCAAAATGATGGATAGGATTGGTCGAAAAAGTAAAAAAAATTCGCCAGTAATGGCCACATTACATTTGTGCAACACCGGGCGTACGTTATACGTAGCTAGAAATTTAGTCTGAGTTATAAATAGCCGGTAAAAACAAAATTAGAGAGATGGGCAAGATTGCGGAGGAGAATCAAATGGCAAAAATGCAAAGAATAACGACGAATTGCGTGATGTCCCTCCCCCCCTTGCCCCTTCCCCGCCTTTTTGGTCAATTCTTCGCGGACTTGCTTCCCAAATTGCGTCGCTGAAATTGCGCTTGATACGTCAAGGAAATGACAGTTTTAGTCGTCTGAAAATAACAGCGAGTAATAAACAAATCAACTTCATCTTTAAATATAAAAAAAAAAAAAATGGAGTAATCGTATCACCTTGTCGTCTTATACTTTGATTTTTCATAATCCTCGTATCAATTTTCAATTTCCACCTTGTTCATTTCAATGAACATGCTACCATTTTTCTTTTTTATAACTTCTTATTGGTACTTGTCACTTTTTTATTTGTATTTATACTCATTGTTCTTCGAATACTCCAATTTCATCACGTCATCAAATACTATAATCATTATTAATATCTTTCCATATATTTTGATAATTTCATTATATATGGATCTATGAATAAATCTTCAGTATATTGTGAAATCAATGTTTCATCCTTCTTGGTCAGGATACTTCATAATGAACATGTTGAATAAATACGAGTGTGTGTTTCTTTTAATTTAAATCATTAAATACACTCTGTGGATTTAAGTATTTCACCTTACCAACGATAATCTAATAGTGGTATAAATACTGATAAATAATCCATCACTATTTCCAGCGTAGAAATCAGCGGTGTATTCGCTGTTGCCATGCGACCATCAAGCCGAAAGTTTATTTACTTTTGTGGTACATTCAACGTTAGTAATGTCTGAAAATTTGATAAGAATCATCAGTTGTTAATTAATTTCGCATTATATATAAATGCAGCAGCTCCAACGGTGCGAAATTCCAATTTTCCTTTAGTGCTAATTTTCTTATCACCTGAAATATTTTAACACTTATTTAAATCAATGTACACGTTACACCACAGATTTTTTCACTTATGTCGGTGAAAATGCCCACGTGTAGAAAAATGAATGACTTGATTTTCTTATAATAAGTGAAAGTCGAGCCCCAAAAGGCAATTTATGAATATACTTATAATAAAATATGAAAGAAATTCTGAAATAAAGTATGAATTCGAAACAAATCCCTAGGAACAAATACTTTTCACATTTTATTATAAGTATGTTAATAAATTGCCTTCTGGGGTTGGACACCTATTTATGATGAGAAAATTAACTCATTTATTTTTCTACGCTTTTATTTTTCTGTATGATAATAATTAAACACAATCGTGACTCTAAATAGTAGACGTTGATTATTTAAAGTAACTGTTAATTAATAACTGTCGCGCGCAGACTTGAGTACTCGCATCGCTTTTGATACAAAATTGATATTTTTTTTCACGTTGTTTTGATATTGCGGGAGTTCTGAGAGCTTCGCTATGAATTGAAACGCTTTATACCAAATGGAAATCACAACAATGTATAATAAAATTATGCTTTAAATGTTGCGATACAATAGAAAATGTTATTATTGTGTATATCAAGTATGCAGTCAATAAACGTCTCGTCCAGATACGTCGATAATTAAAAACAAAAAAAAAGCAAGTGAATAAAAGAATATGTGGATGTATTCTTTTTAAAAAGCTCGCAACGCACTGAAATCAATAAGAATGGAAATTGTTATATAAATAAATAATTAATGCCTTAAAATTAACTAAAATCTATACGGTAACTTAAAGAATATGTATATAATGTAAATAAAATTGTCTTATTATTAAAAATTTGTCTGAAAAGCTCAAGAAGAACTGAAATTTATCATTATATTACTTTGATTGAATAAGATTTAAGAGGGGGAGGTGAAGGGGGAGCATGATAGTCATTGGTAAAAATATCAGTATCAATTAAAGCAATATATCTAATGAACCGAACGTGATACCAACGCCATAATGTTTGAGTGGGATCCGGTTGGACGTGTTCGCGTTGGCCAGAAGTGGCGACGCGGCCTTAATCTGACGGCAATTCAGTGTCACACCGGCGCAAAGGTTTCGAACTTGACGCACTGGATTAGGAGAAAAGTTGCAAAAGTATCGGCCCAACACGATTCTGTTCCGCATGTCTATTTTCGAACCCGCGGCCTTTTCGAATTTATAAATAGGACGCATTTTTTCATAGGCGCGAAAGTGGAACGATCGTTTCTTCAAAAATTTTCTGATTGATCGCCTCGGGTCTTAATTTAATTTGCTACACTTGTTTCAAATTTGTTATAAATCCCTTTGTAATAAAACTTTCCTGCAAATGTTATTTCAATTATTAATTTTTAATTTTTAAAAAGTACATTCACTTCAAACAATTTATGCATAAATTAATATAAAATTCTTTCATTAAAGTTATAAACTGACATAATTTCTTATTTAAAAAAAAAACCTTAATCGAATATTATTAATTGTATTAATTATGTTTCTTTTAATGGTACATGTTAACTTATTACTACATATACATGTATAATTAATATAAAATAAAATAATTGTAATAGAATTAATTCTAAATTAAAAAAATTTCTTGATACTCTTTCGTTCGGTTAATTAATAACCATTGTAATTTTTATGACTGTTCCTATCAGATTGATAGTAAATTGAACTTGTTTATAGATAATAGATTGTAGATATAGTCTACGGATATAGATAGTAGATTAAATGTGTTTAATAAATATTGGAATTAACCGTTCAAGTGAACACTAGAAGCGGTACCTGGTGGGTCTATGTTATTGGCCATCGATTAAAAGTCGTCTATGTGTCTCTAGCAAATCTCCTTTTCCAACCAAGGCAAATGGAAAGTAATTCTCCCAAACGAGCGTTTGACACAATCGTACGAAAATTTCGACACTAGAATTAAATTAGAAATGATAAGGTGGGGACAATTAATTAATCATGGATGCGAAAATGGAAATGAAAAGGAAACTCACCAGAGTGGGGGTACCTCTTTCACTTTTCTCTTTCACCAGGGTGCACAGAATTTGGTAAAAGCTGTGATTATGATTTTGAATGTGCGCGTACATTCGGATCTTCGTGCGACGATGAATATTCCCACCCGACTCACAAATAATAATTGAAATTATTGCGAGAAACTTTGAGCCATAAAACTTGACAACTCAAATCAATATCTCAACGGTACTCCAAAATGTCATGGAAAATTAAGGTCATAAAGCAACCATTGCTTCATCTGTAATTTATAATTCATTAATCAATTATTTCTTATGAAAATCACTTTTACGATTCGACCGAATCGAACTTGCCTCATTGTGTTCCCATAATTATTTACATTGTATAATGAACATTAATAATGAAACTAATGATTTGTTTTTATTATCAATTTTTGTCCTTTTAAGTTGAAACTGCAATAGTCGTTTTAATTTCAATGTTTTATATTCAAATCAATACAACCACTAAAACGTTAGAGCCATTAAAATATTATAATCCCTCTTATTATTCCGATACATTAAAAGTTGTAACGTTTTTGAACATTGCTTGAAAAGGACAAAAGATTTTAAGTTTCAATTCTGATATAAAAAGCTGTCAGTTGTGTACTATATATACATATATATATATATATTTTTTATGTTGGTACAAGTTAAAATTAATTTGAATTTGAATGATATAGCTTGTGTAATTAATAATATGAGATAACAAATATTACTTAATGAAATAATTTGGTATTGATAAGTGCATCTATTATATTTTTTTATTTGTATAATTTAATGAGTATTATGCAACGATTAATATACATTGGAATATTCATTTATTTAATTTCAGGAGAATCTTGTAAGTGTTAATAACATATAATTATGTCCATTAAATATAATATAAATAAAGAAACAGAAGTCAAAAAACGAATAACCTGAAGAAAATGTCTTCAGATGTAAGTAATTTGTATATTAATTTCATCAATATATTATTATGTTAATAAAAAAAATAAGAGGAATTTTTTAAACAAATGTTAAGCAGTAAAATTGTACCAATAAAAGAGGTAGAAATTATTGATCTACAAATAGAATATTAATAGTTATGAATATAGTTTATATTGTAAGTTAATCATGTTGATAAGTATAACTTTTGCTAACTCATTCATAAAAAATAAAACTTCTAATATAAACACATAATATCAAGCAAAGAAAGCTTATAAATCTAAATGGAATGCTAATGTAGTAAAGTGTATCATGTTTTGTAAATTAACAAAAAGCATATCATACTTATAAACAGTCTATATTACGATATACTATTATAAAAAATATTGAAATAAATAATTTTACCACACAATGAAGTAAGAGCCCTTTTCAGAAAAGTCTGAGATTAACAATAAATTTTAAAGTGACCATCCTAATAATTACTTTCTTAAAATATTATATATAACCTTAAAGCAACCTTAAAATTATAAAAAAAAAAACAATCTTAAAATAACTATCTTAATGTTTTTCTTTTCTATTGCTTTTTATTCCTTTTAATTACTGTTCTTTCTTCCTACTTTTTTTATTTTGCAAGAATTTTATTTACTTAACAGTTCTCTCAAAACAAAATTACTTCTGGTTCTCTATTCTGTGTGCAAAGATCATATATTAATAATTAAAATGTTGTTAGTAACATTAGTATTTATCTTGTTGTATTAATATGAATTTTCACTTATTTTCAATAAGTTATTATTTGTATAAATAACATATGTTAAACACATATTTAACATGACTGTACATTTATGAATAGCAATTAATACCATGAAAAATAATAAGTAGAAATACCTATTACCTCAGACCAGATAAGTAACGATTATTGATTTTTCCAAATTAGCTGCTCAATGAAAAATATTTCAACTTCAGTGGTCACTTTAAAGTTAAACTCGTGTACTTTAATAACTCTCAGTTTGGAGTACTCCTGCAATTGTAAACTGATGCAGAAATTTCATCATATTATATACTGAAAATGTTATACAGTAACACAATAATCTTTATTTTTACATAAATTTATTAACAAATGTACTTAAAATGTTTTAAATGAAAAACTTTGTTAATTTTCTGTCAGCACATAAATTGAAGACAATACAAATTCTTCAAGATTAATTATTTTGAAAATAATATTAAAATAGAATTTTGGTTAAAATTAATTGTCTTCATAAGCAATGCAATATCAAATTATAGATATAATAATGGTGTTTGTTTATTAGTAATTAAATAATGAAGATTAATAAAAACAAATTATTACCAGTAATATATAAATATACATACATATAATTATCACTTATGAAATGTTTATGAAAATTTACAAAGTAGAATTAAGTACATTTATTTCTATAGAAAAATAAAAATGTGGAATATTTTAATAACACTATAAATAACCTATCAAACTAAATATACATATACAACATTTTAAAATATCTTTAATGATGAAAGTATTAAATAATTGTTATTTAGCATTGCACTCTGTAATAGTTTTTTTTTAAAGCTTTTTCCACTATGATATTTTTGTATATACAAAATTATAGCAATTCAGCTTAAATGTAATAATTTGCAATTAAAAAATGAGATATTTATGTTATAAAAATTTGCTTAGTGTCGTTAGTAACTAAAATTAAAAAAATAAAAAAAAATTAAATCAAGTTCAAGACACAGATTGAGATAACATGGAACCTATGATAACTTACTATCTTTTTTTTTTATTCCAAATCACCAATAAATTATTGCTGAACACAATTTTCCAAATGAGCAATCAATTATCAAGCGCACTATCGAAGTTTGGTTAATAAAGAACGTATGTCCTACAAAATATTGAGTCAAAACCCAGCAGATCTAACGCGCTGCCCATACATTTAATCACTTTAACATTCGAAAAATCCAACGGTTTTTAGTCGCCTTAAATTTCCATGACACAAACCTTACCACTTGAGTTTCAGTATCACGAAAATCCGCACGTTTTAAGACAGTGACCTTGGCAACCGAAGTCATCCATTATTTTGCAACGCGTGCACCTGAATTCACGATTTTCCATGAACCGCCATAAACTGGCCGCTTTTTTGGATGCGCATTTTCTAACCACCAATTAGAGTCGACGAGTCTCCGATGCCGTGAAACGAACCGTTTCTCCGTTCGGAAACGTGGAATTCCGTTTGCCCGTGTCCGCTGGGCGATCCAGCCCCGACACTTCCTCCTCGACGAGCGATCGATCGCAGTCGCCGTCCTAACCTCGAGAGCGCTCGCTCACAAAAAAAAAAGGTTAGAATTCGCCTGGTCGCGGCCAAAAAAACGGGAGCAGACGAAAACCAGCAAACTTCCCGGCACTTTCACACCTCCTGCTTGACAAACTAATCGTGAAATCCCTTCCACCTATCCCTTTTAACCATTTAACAGCGACCGATACGACTCACCGAGATAAGAGCACCCGAAGCGAACTCCAATCGGACCGAGTTGTCAAAGCGATGTACGCAGCGCGTCGCTTCAGTTAAAAATGAACCATCGTTTAACTACGTGGACCATTCCTCGCGCACAACTGGCCCCCGATCTTGGAAAGTCGTTTTTCGAGATTCATCAACGGCGACACTTAATATCCAATAAAAGTGAAGAAAAATGGGATTATGTAATTAAAGCAACAATCCGCGAACAACGGGAAGATTCGCCTTACGTGCGATCGTGTCAAAGTTGAAGCTTTGCACGCCAACGAGTACAATTCGAGTACGTGACATTGTCGATGAAGAGAGGCAAAAATTGGTGGACGAGCAGCATTGTAAAGACGTGACGACAAAAGAAAAATGAATATATGAATATATAGATATATAGATATAAGTTTTTCGAAAGAAAGATAGAATAAAGTAGAATAAGAGATGGGAGAGAAAGAATATAACGCGGATACATAGAGATGAGGGAAAAAGATGAATACTCACTGCTGATTTTCATGCCTCCCAGGGGCGGATTAGCGGGGGGCTTGTTGCCCTCGGCGAAGGAGGTGGTCCTCGGTCGGCCGCTCATGCTGTCGCGGGCGGGTCGCCGGGCTGGCGCGATTCGGCCTGCCGAAGCCGACGACAAGTAGCAACGACCTTAGATCGCGTAGTCGACGTCGTCGTCGTCGCCGAGTCGCCGCGATCGGGGTCGCGCGCGCAACGGGACGATGCCGTGCGGGCGCAGGGGGCGGAGGGGGAGGCGGCGGTCGGGGAATCCGGTGGGAACGGGCGGGAGGGAGGAGCGGGGGACAGGAAGAGCGCAACGGCGGGACGGGGAGGAAGAGGAGCAGGAGAAGGGGGGGACGTCGGGACGCGCAGCGGTCGTGGCGCGAGCGCGCGCGGGGGAAGGGGGCAGGGGTGCAGGAGGAGGCGGGGAGGGGAAGGGAGCGACGCGGGGCACGCGCGAGCTAGGGCTTCGGGTAGGAGCGAGAGCCAGCGGTGCCGCTCGGCTTCACATCGCAGCGCCCGATCGGCGGCGCGTCAACACTACGCATGAAAGCGCGCAACGCGCAGCAAGGAAAATGGCGCGCTGTCGGCCCCTCGCCCGCTGGGACCAAGAGGCGCGCGCTCGTGCGCGTCCGCGCCGCTAGAGTGCGCCCTCTACCCGTGCCTCGGCGGCCTCGGCCCACCCCGGCCGCTCGTCGTCGTCCGCTGACAGCGGTCCGCTTGGGCGCGCGCGCGCGCAGCGCCCTCTGCCGCGTCTCTGTCCCGCTCTCTCGGCGCGTCGCGCTGTCTCGCTCGCGCTCCTCTGCTGGTGGCGCTGATGGCGCTGCCGTCGCCGTGGGTTCGGCCGGGCCCTTGTCCCTCGTTCCCGCGGAATCCTGCGCGACACTCGGGGCCCGTCGGTCCCGAGGGTTCCCGCGGTTCCCACTCCGCTCGGCCGCTGGCGCCCTCTACTCGTCCGACTGCCGCGACGACGAGGACGACGGTCGCGCGGCCGCCGCACACTGCGCGCTCCTCGCCCGTTTAGCTCGCTCACCACCGCTTGCCAACTTTCCCAGCCTGCTCGATCGCGTCGAGGAACTCGCGCCTCGCCGACGTTCAAGTTTTCGACGTCGCGCCGTCGACTCCGAACACGCTGCACGAGCACACAGGCCGCGCACTCCAAGTATCTTAGCTAGCGCACACGCACGGACGAAGACGAAGCTCCCGAAGCAGTCCTCACTCCGCAGACATTGACCCGTTCGGCCGACTTCGGCTAACCACGGAACCCGCGAGCGCTGCCGGACTCGGCCGACTCTGACGTCAGGATCAGGCGATCACACTTCGAGACGGAGCGCGTCGCGCCACCTGGGAGACGGCTTAGTCGCGAGTTGCCCACTATAACGGTTTATCCGCGGAGGGAAATGCAATTCTCGTGGAGACATTTAAAAATACAAGCTCGAGCAATAAAACCCCTTCTTGATTGGGGCATATCGATGATTTAATAATAAAAAATTACAATAAGATATATTGATTTGATGATCTTTCAGCATTACAAGCCATTTTTTCAGGCTGAGCAATGATTTGCTTCTTCTAATTTTGAGACTTAACAGTTAGACAAGTGAGCCAGCAATTAAAAGATATGGAAACTTTAAATAACTTCTCACAATCATAATAAATCTTTTCATTTGTTAATTTATCAAAATTTCTTGTTTGAAATTTCGTGCAATCAAATAATCCTACTATGACCTAACACTAATTCATATTTGGTGCGAGTGCGCGCGCATTTTATATAACAACTACAACTTCACGTTGAGCTTTGTTTTAAAAAAATGAGTGTAGGGAATGGATTTTATAAAATCTTGTTAAGATTTCGCAAAGATGGACGCAAAAATTATTTTCGTTAGGAAAAATAAAGATCTAATTTCTGAAACTGCTTACTTGAAACCGGAATAAAATATATTATATTGTTCAATAAATAGTTATTTTCACACTATATGTCCACCAAAAAATGAAAAATGTATATGGGGATTTGTATGGGAGATCTCTTTCTAACACACTGATGCATATTGAACATGAAATACACTGCTGTCGGATTCAAATAAATATTCCACTAAATTCCACTAGAAGATTAACTCCGTGACTTTAGACTGTGCACTTGCCCTTAATCTTATCATTCATAATGAAAAAGTCAGAATCGAGTGTAATATTTTACTGAAATATAAGCAATAAGTGTGTAAATTGTTTCATCTTAAGTACGCAAAAAGATTTGATTTATGTCGAAGACGCCATAAATCCGAATTTTCATCATTTGAAAAGTAGATTTGTGAACTTACCTTGTTGTCTAGTGAAAACGTAACTTTAGCTGCGGCTCAATTGTTAACAGGGGATTAACCATTTTCTTTTCGACTGATCTTTGTCTGGTAGACGACTCTTTCTTGTATTTCATTGGCGTGGTACATAACCAAAATTCCCAAAAGTAAGTAATCTTATCGTTTAAATGTTTAACTATTTAAAAAGTGAGAATATTAATAGTGAAAATAAAATTTTGTATGATATATTTTTACATGTATTATTAAATATATAATTTTTACTGTGTATTTCAGATGCCATCCGTAACATTGAAAGATGTGGATCAAAGCAAATTTGTTAAAGCTTTCGGAGCTTTTTTGAAAAAGTGAGTTTTACATCATTCGTTCAATAAGGTTTTTATGTTATTTACCTCATTGGTAAATATGCATATACATAATTACATACTTATTTTTGTTGCACGTGTTTATTGTCATTCATATGTTCAATCTGCATAACTTCATAACCTTCATATGCACGTGGCGTATATCGTTACTTAGTTCCGGGAGGTTCAGGAAATAACGTTTTTAAGTTGGTTGGGTACCGCGAAATTCAGAACCTTAAAAAATCGATTAATAAAAAACTTGATGAAGAATATTTCTATAATGTTTTCTGTATATTTTTTTATCAAAATAGAAATATAAAAATATGTAAATTAAATTTTTATATATAAAATTATTGTTATTGTGATGCCACTGTCATTTAACAATAATTGATTTCTTGTATACAAAACAATGTTTTAAAGGTCATAAATTAATTGCATTAACAGTATATGTTTGCTTATCTATTGCAATAATTTTTAATACAAAATAAACAAAATATTTACCTTTTCATAAGTTTGAACTTAAATATTTATTGACAGTTGATTCAAAGAAACACTTCCTATTAATTACATGTAAAATATATGTTTAAAAGAAATAAATTTGTATTCTAAAGAATATAAGGATATTATTAGAGGATTTTTTTAAAAATACACATCTAATTGCCTTTTCTGAATATTTTTATATTATTCCACAAAACTGTATTTATATATTATTACATGGGTATACATATTAAATTGTACTACAGTCAAACCTGTGAGGAGTCGCCCTGTCAAGAGTCGCGATGAGTATGTTTGAGTAAATACATACATAAAAACAAATACAACCATCTGTCCCCACCACAGCTCGTTTCCCCTTATTTTGTT
>JABFPN010001429.1:0-29435 GCA_022817305.1 Leptoteleia sp. ZL-2020 | reverse complement strand
TTCCAAAACACTTGAACAAATTTTCAACGTTTTTCCATATTTAATCCGCCATTTTGGATCCGCCATTTTGTTTTGTTGAAAAAATATTATCAAATTCGAAATCAGCGACCTCAACAATTATAAGAAACCTATTTTCAAAACCTTTTGACAACTTTTTTTATTTTTGGCCAGGAATCCGCGATTCGGCATCACTGTGCAACGGAGGGTTACTAAAAATGGGTTTAAACATTTCATCTTAAACGATGAAATAATCAATTTTATATTTATAATTAAATAATTTGATTGGTTAAACGCAAATTTAAAACTAACAAGTTTTTGTTTTTATTAAAGAACATCTTTGTTGTGCGATAATATAAAAAAATTCCCATTTTCTTTTGTTATGTTAGTTACAAAATTTTGAAACCTAAATGCTATAATTAATAAAGATTAGAAACCAGAAATTTCAAATTTAATAAACTGGATTCTGATTTTTGACAAACTTTTTAATCTTTAACAATAATATTAATAACATTTTGTTATATTATAATATATTAAAATTTATGAAAAATTTTTAAAAATGTATTAGAACAAATTTTTATCGAGGAATCGAACCCATTACTTCACAGTTACCAGTCACGTGGTTTCCCCCACTCTACTCCGCCGCCTGGAAAAATATGTGACTGTGAAGTAACGAGTTCAATTCCTCGGTTACATTTTTTTAATAATTTTTGACAAACTTTTTATTTTGTCTTTCGTCAATCAGGTGTCGCTAATCAGTGTTGCCAACCCATGTCCTTCATAAATTAGTTTTACAACAGTTTACTAAAATTTCATAAACAGAATGTCAAATTACACAAAACTACCTAGAATGACAACTTTAAATTAACTAATTTCTAAATTTTATTAACTTAATTTAGTACCTAATATTAGTATCCAGCAAGTATAATACCAAACTAGTAAACTTTTTATTAAAAACTGGTACTTCTTTCTCAA
The DNA here is from genome assembly GCA_022817305.1 of Leptoteleia sp. ZL-2020. Taxonomy (NCBI): domain Eukaryota; kingdom Metazoa; phylum Arthropoda; class Insecta; order Hymenoptera; family Scelionidae; genus Leptoteleia; species Leptoteleia sp. ZL-2020. The sequence goes on along the minus strand of JABFPN010001429.1, from coordinate 28,463 downwards.
ATACTTTTTCCAAAACGAAAAATCACGTCAGTGAATTGTTGCACACGGAACCCCATATCTAATAACTACACTAAACGGTGAGAAGTGAAGTGAACAGTGATCAGTGAGTGCGGACCAAGTGAGCGACGACCAAGCCAGTAATACCAACAAAATTACAATCCCACGTACACGAGGAACATCCAAAATGGAATAATTACTAATAAATTAAAGTGACTTAAGTTTTTCCTTACATTTCTGATGATTTACGTGCTGCTAAATGCAATTTAACACTGATAATGTTAAGCGCAGTCGCCCGGATGCGAGCATAGATTTGGTCGGCAGTATTTTTTTTCTTTTTTTTTTACTGGACGTCATAATGAATTGAAGCATAACTCTGAAAGTGACGCGACTTGTTCTTATAACGCAATGTACGGCGGCTAATTTGATAAATTAACCTCTAGCCCCGGCCAGGCCGAGGTGGTTCATGAAGCCGAGTTGCTGGTTAAACAACTAGCAGGAAATCTGTCCAATCTGCCTTGATGCGACTTGTTAACAAGTATTTGTTTTCTCCCGTTGTGCGCCGCAACAGCTACTTTCACGCTAACTTTCGATCTTCTTCGTTTATTACGCGCAATTTCGCAAAGCGCCGTAGTTTAAAATCCCAACTCGCGGCAAACAAAATCAGGCCAACTTTTTCGCCCCACTCCGACTCCCATCCCCACCCCTCCGCCCCACTCCCACTCCCGGCCCGAAACCCCACTTGAAGCTATTCTAAAACTTCTCAAATTGAAAGCAGTTATCTCGCGAGGAAAATGCGTCGCGTATGCTTCTCTTTTAAGGTTATTAATTTTGCGATTAAAAAATGGTTATTTGTTGCCGCAAGGATGCATACTTTTTAGGTTATGTTGCATTTTGTACGTTGGGTTTGGCGACGTAATTTAAGTATTTACTTTAGTAAAAATGAAACATATATATGGAGCTGAAGAACGAAACGTTTTTACAATTGGAGACATCAAGAAACAGTGTTTCTAAATATTTGAAAGGTCAAATTAACGAAACAAAAACAATAATATTATTTATTTACATCCAAAGGGCACAAAAGTGGATGTAAATAGAAGAACAAAAACAAAGTTTGTTTACATTTTGTATCTTGAAAACGTTTCATTTTGCAGTACCATAGCATGTATGGTCCATATATAAAAACAAAGAATTTATACATGCATAAAAACCTGGTTTTTCTTCATCCATATATGATCATATATGGTTTTAAGAGTTTCCTTATACTGAAATCAATTATTATCAGATATCAACCACGACCATATATGAATTAAGAAAGAACATATATATCCATATATATTTCTTTATTTTCTTCTACGAAATTGTTAGAACATGTATGGACCACATACAAATGGGAAGTATATTTGCATAAATGTGAGGAAATGTTTCCTTAAACTTCTCCGTGTAAACTTGGAGTTTCCTAAATGTTAACCTAAACTTTCGTTTGTATTGCGGATTCTTATGCTACAGAAAGAAATTAGTTGCGAACTTTTTATAATAACCACTTTAAAAATAACGTTTTCGGCGTTTTCAAGTAATATTACTTTCTTGAATAAATGCTTTTAATATTAATTTAATGTTAAGCACGTAGACAATTATAAACAACACTCATTACAGTAAACTGTTGGATGGGTGGGGGGAGGGAGGGGGGTTGATAGTCAAACTTTCATAATATCGAGATTGGAAGCACACTATATCGGGAGTCACATAGCGATAGCTAAATATAAAATAATATATGACTTAACAAGGAAGGAAGTAGTTTTAAGTTGGTAACCCTGGTCACAGGCGAAGGGTTACCAACCTGAAATTTCTTTTTCGAACCCACAGGGCTACCAATACATTTTATTTTTAAGGTGAATAAAAAATTAAAAGAACCTAATTGGACTGAAGAACGAAATGTTTTTAAAATGACTAATGTAAACAAATAATGTTTGTAAATACTTCGAAGGTCATATGAATGTAAAAACAATTTGTTTATACTTTGAAGGTCACAAAAATGGAAGTAAATATAAAACCAAAACAAATTTTGTTTACGATTTATACCTTAAAAACGTTTCATCTTTCAGTCTAATAATAAATTTGAAATATTTTGAAAAATTGCTTAATTTTAATTGACAGATAAGTCTGAAACTGACGCACGTAATAATAACATTTCGTCAACGTTCAAAATTTATTATATCGCTATAATAATATTTGCTCGAAGCGCGTTTGGAATATAAATTGCATTTTAAAATATAAAGTGGGAAAATGTTTAATAATCAAGAAAAAGGGGTGGGGAGTTGAAAAAATTTTTATTCTCTTTTATTTATTAAGATGAATGGCGCCAAAGTAAAAGGAGAGAGCTTGAAAATTAAAACAATCGACAGATTATTCAAAATAAGTTCGACGGCACATGATTATTCAGTGTGTTCGACTTTTCGAACGGTTGATAGGATTATGAAAATTGAGTATGCCATTTCTCCTGCATGACAATGTCTCTTCAAGTTATTATCTGAACAGATCCGGTCATGGCGTGACAATTTATCTTAATCGTGTCTATAACCTCAGACCCTCGTGACAATGAAAGATTCAATCAGGGATTCATTGCAACGAATCGTGAAATAGAATCGAATTGTAAAGGGCGCGTGAAATTTCTATGCGCGATTCCAAAAAACTAAAAAATAAATAAATAATATTTTCATTAAGTAAAAGTAGAATTTAAGTTAGATTAAAATTTTACCTTAGTAAAAATGATACATATATGGACATATGTTTTTTTTCTTAATACATATATGGTTATATGTAGTTATGAGTTTTTTCTTAATTCATATATGGCCATATATGTATCGATATATCATAATAATGTCCATGTAGGGGAATTTTTAAAAGCATGTATGGCTAGAATATTATATCAATTATTGTCATATATATGGCCATATATGGAATAAGGAAAGACATTTATAAAATTTTTATTTCCTTATATGAAAATGTTAAAACATTTTTATATATTTCATTTGTACTAGGGATGTTACAAAACTGTGACAGTAAATAAAAAAAGAAATGGAGGGAAGTTAAATTTGAATTTATTTTTTCGTTTTTTTTTTTTTTACGGGAATTAGTGCGAAACAAGTAACACAAAATTAAGAGCGCACATGTGGATACCGGCTTAATGCAAAATTGATGTTAACATTATGCCAACAGTTAACGTAAATTCTGATAAAATGTGTGCAAACTGCGCTATCAGAGTTTGTTTGTTTTATGTATTTATATACTTTTTTTTTATTATCATTTGTTCTACGATGTTGATTTAATAAACATATTGGATCGTACACAGAAGGAAGAATATCTGCGTTGATTGCTAAATGAGTCTGCGTGGACAAATTGTTAATTAATTTAAGAATGTATTTCGTTTGAAAAGTGACACGAGTATTTAATTGAATCATATAGCTGATTCGATTGTACATTTGTCCAAATTAGAAAAATCCCACATTTACTAGGAATTTTTCCATCAATTTTATACTGCATTACAAAAAACAGAAATATCTTTAGATCAGATCACTACTTTTACCAAGATAAATCAAATTACACTATACAATCAACGAAAAATATTCAAATTACTTAAATGCGCGCAATTTTTCATTTTGGCGGGAAAGCGCGCGACTTTCAAATTTCCCGCGCTTACAAAGCGGTTAAATTGAAAGAAAACGATTACGCGAAGAATGCCAAGGTGAAAGTCATTATACTGCCAGTTCGTAACAGATTAACCGCGGCAATTTGTTTACAATTAGTATACATTTTTTCCTCCTCCCCCCTCCCGTTTCCTAAAAGTTAAAAGGCACCATTGAGGTTAATGAAAGGAAATGCCATTGGCGTTGAAAACAAACGTAACCTCTCACGGTCATTAGACGTCGCGCTGACGATTTCACGATAATGGAGTGAAAGGTCAATGCTTGCGTAGATTAATCGAATAGTGATAATAGTGCGCGCTAATTTAGGATAATATACTGTACTTTAGTGCGGGCAGTATTTTCGCGTTAGAGGCAATTCCGGGCGCGTTATTCCCTTAACGCCAGCTTCAAAATGGCCCGTCAAAATTATTTCAACGCGCGTTGATTTTCTAACCTACATTTAGCACGTTGCAATCGCGGCAGCGCATTAAGCCCCGGCCCTGCGGAGTGTTTGATCATTTCTATAAGGTCGCGCGTCAAAACGTCACAAAATATAATTCAATCCTTCCATATTGATTTGCGGCTGGCTGTACTGGAAGGGGGAGAAATCGGATACGTTTAATATAACCTCTTACGTACTTTTATTTACGCGATTCTTTGGTAAACGGTTATTTTTTATTTAAATCATAATAAGGAAAATCACCCACAGGAAAAATGAAACATATGTGATATAAAATATAAAATAATTTAAGAACATTTTATTTAAAAAAAAAAGACAGATTATAATATATTTTCATATATTAAATACAAAATATAAGAGTATTGCACAAACTAAGTCTAATCATTAAACTGTGTCTATCCCTTTTCGTTTGCTTTTGTTTAATTTTAAAACTAATACTTCTTTTAATATTTCAGAATTATAGTATGTATACTATTAGAGACGATATTTTTAAGTATTTATTGCTATTGTGTTACTTAGTGACGTCGTAAAGTAGTGCCGTTGTAACTTAGTGTGAAACACGAGTAGTGCCATAGTGAAACAGTGAAGCAGTGACACAGTGATGATCCAGTCGATGAGTGAATATTAAATATTTACATTATATTGTCATATATTTTTCTTACACTATACAAAAGGAAGTGAACACATACGGCCATCAGAGAACTACTGGATATACCTATATGACGTATTATGCACTATACAGGCGACTGCGCCACCCGGCAATGGTAATCAAAGATACTTTTATGTAGGAAACTTTGGATGAAAATTGGTAGAATCAATATCAATATAAAATAATGGATCAGTACAATGTTTTATACATATTTTTTGCGATATTGTAACATAATTGTTTAACATCAAATTAAAAAGGACTGTTTATAAACAGGTGACTGCGCCACCCCCTAAGGATGGTAGATCCATCCTTGTCTGCGCAAAGTACCGATCGATTGAAAAACGTCAAAGTTTTTATATTCCTCTTTTTGAATTTATACATCTTCGATGTATCCAGAGCATTGAGGGAGAAAAGTCTCGTCACGTTTTTAGCTCATATAAAGTAACGGGATTTGAACCAATCAGCTGAATAAAAAGCAATATAGGCACAATGGCCCGCGCTAAGTGCTTTTTAGGTTTGTTCACGAGCTTTCGGATCCCGCCGAGTTATTACGGCAACTTTTTGTGTGAAAGTTGTAAATTCAGTAATTTGCTATTATATATATAAAAAAAAAAACATGATATCCTGCTACTTGGAAACTGAAATAGCACACGACTGGAAATATAAAGAAATATAAAGAAACTTCTAAATATAAAAGTATGTTGAACTGAAATATCGTAATTTTTCATTCATTTAGAATAGACTTTCGTTCGTAAAGGTTAAAAGTATTAAAGGAAGGAGCGAGAACACTCTCGTATGTGCTTGTTAATGTAACAAAAAAACATTTTCGTTTCCCTTTTCTTTTACATGTTTACAAACTTTTTATTTATTTACATAATTATTCGTTTAAATATTGACAAATTTTCTACCTTAAAAACATTTCCCTTTTTTTCTTTCCGTCGTATTGCCCTAGTAAAAATGAAACATAAGTGGTCCATATATGGTCTATATATGTATTTATTATTCCATATATGGCTGTATATAATTTCATTTTTATTTCTTATATTATTTCATAAATATGTGCAAAAAGTCGACAAATCTTAAATCTGACAATTAATTTTCGAATGAAATTCAACTGTTAATTTCTTGAGAATTCCAATCGCATTTGTCGAGATGCGCAGAGGAAGTCAAGTTGGCCCATTAATGGCGGCAGCTTTTCCGCCCGCCATTGGTGGGTCCCGCCAAATTAATTAAATTGCTGTCGACCCCGGTGTTTGCGTGATCAAAGACAAGCAAAACAAACAAACGCAATTAAAGCAAACAAATCCGCGCAAGTCAAGGTGCTGCCACCTGTCGGCGCGAAAATCACAATTAAACAGCCGGTCAATATTACGAACGAAAGTTATTACAATTCTTTAACGCGAAACTGTGAGAAAGTCCGCAACTTCGGTTGAAAATCGGGGCGTTTAAATGACGGAAAAGTCACTGGAAGAAAAGTTGCGGTTAAGGTGATACTCCAAGCATAGGTAGCGCCCTACAGTATCGACTTTGATGTTTTTGAGTATAAAAATGAAATGGATTACAATTTTGTAATATAATGACCAGGCAGCCATTCTACAATGTTAGGAAAGTATTGTAGATTATAATGATATGTGTTTTGAAGGAAAACAACTTAAAAGCGGTGTGAACTGGTTTTAAATATACGAAATGTCGGTAAAAAATTCTAATTCACACCGCTTTTCATCAGTCTTTTTCAACAATTATGTTTATATAGGTAGTAATCTTCTCCCGGTGCTAAAGAATGACGGTTTTTTCATTATTTTACAAAATAATTATTATTATTATTTTAAATTAAAAAGACCCTAACTCCGTGACGGCAGACCTTGAACGTCACCTTAACAGCGCAGCGACAACCGTCAGCGCGACTATGAAACGAAATGGCTGACAAACGGGAATTGTATATCAGGGTTGGCGCGCCGGGCGAACAATTACTTCAAAAAGATAATTAAATCGGATCTCTCGGCCGCGCGCAAACACTGGTAACGGATTTTCGTTTCGAGGGTTACATTAAAGCGCGGCGATATCTCCCACGTGAAATGCGTTTCGCTCCGCATTGTTTCAGTTCTAATGCAATGGTGTCCCCGAAAGGGAATTAATTCGAGGGACCGTGTCGAACGATTCGGATATGACAAATCGAAAAATGACCGCCGGCTTTGACTTCGCCATCGGGTATTGTGTGTGCTCCGAGAGAACTTATATTAACATCGAATGTTAAAGTAACGTTCAATTGATGAAGTCAAATATAGAGGAAATACCATATATTGGAGAGAGAAAAATTGGTCGGTGGTAGATTTGATGAAGGCACACTTGAGATAATCATGTTTTTCCCATGTTTATATCCGTTAGAAAATAGAACGTCTGGACAGAATCTGGCAAGCTTCTGGTTAAATCGTCTAGACAATGTCTGAAGATAGTCTGGACATTTTATCTGGACATCTGCTGGATGAGGTAGATATATCCAAAAAGAATTTCGTCTGGACATCTTATGGGTAACATTCCTGATTTGGACAATGTCTGGGCATAATCTGGACATTTCTTCTTGATATCTTCTAGGTCAGGAGCAGCAACCATATAAGGTGTCCAGACGAAATTCTTTTTGGATATATGCACCTGACCTAGCAGATGTCCAGATGAAATGTCCAGACACTCTCCCGATAATGTCCAGACATTGTCCAGATTATATCCAGATATTATCCAGATTATGTCCAGACATTGTCCAAATGATTTAACCAGAAGCTTGCCAGATTCTGTCCAGACGTTCTATTTCCACGCGGGTATAGTTGAATTTACTCGACATTCAAACTGAATAATTCAAATTAGTGATATGAAAATCGGTTTATTGCTTATATTACACTCCAGTGACATTGGCACAGTGATTTAACTTTTAACTCTGCGTTAAAATTAAAATCTTTTATGTACCGAGTTCAAACCTTAAAGAAGGCAAGTTTTTTTATAAAAATTTTTTTATAAAATTATTAAATGAAATATTTTTCTGTACCAAATATTGCACCAATTCATTGCTATTATGAGACGTAAATGCCATCGCAAAGTAGTGCCGTGGTACCATTTGTCTAATTGCCATAGTGAAGTAGTAATGCAGTGATGATCCAGTCGGTGAGCGAATATTAAAAAATTATGTTACAATATCGCAAAAAATGTGTATAAAATATTATATTGAGTTACTTTATATTGTAAAAGACTTTATTATAATTTATTTGTATTTGTACGGATTTAAGGAAAATTGATTGTAAGAACAAAACATTATTTTGAACGAATAAATACATTTTTTTGTTCAGATTTTATATTTTGAAAACATTTTATACTTTGATTCCATTTTAATGTATAATATATTAAATTCAGTGCATAGACTTTTCTGCGATCACCCACTCATATAATTTGCCTCAGAAAAGTGTTCAAAGTTTGAAAGAAAAATAAGAAGGAAAAATTGCAGACGAAGAAAGTAATAAGAATAATTTTCTCTGTTATTATTCCCTTTTTCGGATATTCAACAAATCTTACGCGTAGTCTATTTTTTCTATTCCCCGCTTTATTTGAACGCTAATTATTAATGAATGATTAGCAAACATATCAAATTTCAAATGTTAATATACTTTAATTTGAATACGGCCTTTATTTTAAACTGTTAGTTACGATGAAGTTATTTATACTGTGAAATAGAACGTTCAGAAAACCGTGGGATTTTTAATAATTAAATAGGTGCTTGAATTTGTGTAAAAGTCCTGAATAAATTTATAAAATGTTTTAATGGACTGTGAAAAATGTTGAAATATGACCATTAACATCATGCAGTAATATATTTCAACATAAAATTCAAGTGAAAAATAAAATCTTTTTCATTGAAAGCCTAAACTGGCGGGAAATTTAAAATTATTAAATTAGTATATCAAATCAGAATTAATATCAACATATATATAAATTATAATTGCGTGTATTTTCCATTTTTAAATATATATATATAACTTTCCAATTTACAATTTTTATAACATTCAACATTCAAAGATTGCAAATATTGAGTCGCATAAAATGGCGGGAAATTCAAACGTTAAAATAAACAAATTATTAAATCAATGTACAAATCAACTAATAACAATGTGACGTCTACTTGAGTATATTATAACAAAGGGGTTATTCGGAAGGAGATGCGTACAATAATATCGGTCAATGAAAGGGCATTCCTGGTCTGTGCAATCCCGAGGTATGTCGTAGGTGGCGCTGCGCGGTTCACTGGATACGTCGGTGTAACTGTTGCGTGTCGCCGCAATCCACTGGTTCCCGATGATAAGCTCCTTTAAGTTCAAACCAGGACCGGGCCGCGACGTAAATATATAATGGTCGTCTAAGTAATTTGAATTTAAGCCAATGCCGAATTAATGGTACAAATTCAGTTAGAGTTGACGAAATTAGTCGGCCATAACAACACTTGTAATGAATGAATTTTCCTAATTCGAAGTTAAGCGTTTCAGTTTTCGTTTCAATATTGTTTCATTAACGTTCCTTTAAAAAAAAAACGAAAAAAATCAATTCAACATTTAAATAATCTTATTTTTGTTTTTTACCACCTTGCCATTACGAAGAAGATTGTGTGGAGTGTACGACGAAACAGAACACTCCAATACGTAGACCATTCCTCCCCCCCCCCCCCGACATACGCACACACAATTTTCCACTGAATACAGTAGAAAAAGTAATGGAATAACGCATGAATTCGAAAAACTGAGTGGTTGAACTGGTGCACAGAAATTCTGGGTCAAAGGAGAGAGAGAGAGAGAGAAGGAGAGAAGAGGAAAATAATAATCTCACTATTTCATGGAACTAATTAATAAACCCGCTTTTAATATGCAAAATGTAAACAAAAATTTGTTCGCAAATTTACGAGAGGGCAAATTAATGAAATAAAAACAATAACAGTGCTTGTTTATACTGGAAGGTACATAAATATGGAAAAATATTGAAATGAATGAAATAATTATTCCATAATTTCACTGTGTGAAATTCAAATATTCTTAAATTCCACTTGAAAATCACTCTTCACGTCGCCTTAAACAAAAAGAAAGGAAGGGAAAGAAAAGGAGGGAATATTCTTTTGCAACACAATATACGATTCATCCTTTTGTAATTCTTTAATAATATCGTCATTATATATATACATGAATCTTACATATGTATATAAATGCGATAGTTTACTCATAAAAACGTCATACATATATACGTATATGTATATATATATATATATATAAAGGCAGTTTGAACCGAGTCGAAAAGATATCTTTTTAAAGACCATTATTTTGTCTTCGCCATCGTTCCGCGAATTGGAGACTACTTTGAGGATCTCTTTTTCCATCACGACACATATCCGTGACCTATATAAATACTTGTAACAGAACTTGAGACTGCGCGTGATAACGTCATTTTTCGGCCGGAGTGCTCGCGTTTTTTTTCTCCATTTTTACACCGAGAGAAATCTCTTAGCAGTTGCTACTGTATTTTATGATAACCCGGGGATATGTGTGCATTTATAGTATCCCTTATAACGAGACAAGAACATTTATGAAATACATCTTAAAGATGCGTTTAAAATAGGTTTCCAAGGGATAGAACCTGTTATCTAACAGTTATCAGTCACCAGTTACTATTCACTGGTCACTACTCACCACTTCACTCCTCTGCTGGTAACAAATCCTTACACTGAGAATAATATGACAAATAATATCGCTGTCTTTAACTTTCTTTCATATATATATATACATCAGTTTTTTAATAAAATATCACTATTTTGTAAAATGAAAAATATTCCGTTTCAAACAAAATTATAACATTTGAAATTGGCGCCTTTGCTTTTAAAACCGTTAATATTTCCCGTCACATTTTTCTCAGCGTATTGTAACAACCTGTACAAGGGATACAATAAACGCAGCACCCATCCTCGAGTTATTATAAAATATAATGGCAACTACTAATAAATTTCTCTCGTAGTATAATTTACTCCCTCCCCCCCCCCCTCGCCCGGTACTTTCACGGCGCAATATCAAATTCGGTATAACTGTCTCTTTTCCACGCCTCGAATGAAAAAAGGAAGGAAGAAACATTTTATAAGTTTTAGATCTGGTTATTATATTTTACGTCATGACGGGGAAAAGAGACAAACCGAAATATTACATCGTAAATTGTGAGTTTTTAGTGCGAGAACTGAAGTAAAATCCCGGAACATTAGGTGTATTGTGTTGAAGTGGGGGAATGAGGCGCCGGCGAGTGTAGTACAGAAATTGTGTATATAATTGTATACACAAATAAATGTTATGCAAAATAAACAGCGGCAGTAACTGTTCGTGAATTAACGAAGCGGGATTATGCGGATCCGGACTGTAAACGTAATTTTACGCGAGGCATCATTTTTTATAACCGCGCCACGTTTGTGCAAATGTATTAGCATAATTGCGAATAGCGAAATAAAAGAATCACTTACATATTAAAATGGCGGCTAAAATGTCTCCGTGGAGCAGTTTTATTATTCACTAACTTTTCCGCCCGTAAACCGTCTTATATTAATTTTTTATAGGTTAGGTTTTTGCCCGGCGTTCCCCTGCGCGAGCTCAGCCGAAGCCATTAAGTTTCAGTAAAACGGATAGTGCCTAATAAAAATAAGCAATAACACGGCTAAATTCGAGAAGAGAGGAAAGAAGAAGTAAAGATTTTAAGTAGTTTACACGAAATTTACCCCTATCTGTGCCTTTAGGAACACTTGATTTATCGCGATAAATTTATAACCGTTTCATCTTGACGGTTTTAATTTGGAATAGTTACAAATATTGTACTAAAGAAAGAAAAACTAATAGTATATTACTTAACGAGGACAAAAATGGTTTCAAGTTGGTAACACTGGCCATAGGTGAAGGGCTACCAACCTGAAACCACTTTTTTCGAGTTAAATATATTTTATTCACCGTGAATGCGAAATAATTGATAGCCCTGCGAGCTAAAATAAAGACTTTAAGTAATTTATCTTGTCTTTAGGAACACTTGATTTATCGCTGTGTCTTTAGGAACACTCAAACTATCGATTATAATATTTGTAACTGATTTGTAACAGTTACAAATATTGCATTATAAATGCAACGTGATGACGTCGGTTATAAAAATGTATGGGTAAACAAGCGCGCCAACTAACCTATAAATACTGTCAGCAAACGGTCCCTGCATCTCCCTAAATCAACTGAATTAATTACCTAAAAATGCTATCTAATCTTGCCAATCAAATATTTATCCACTCGAAACCACTTCATCCCGGCAAACACACACGGGGAACCCCACGAAATCAATCGAGGCGTCGGTTTCCCGCGCAAATATACTGTTTCCCGCCAAAAGGTCCGTTGCGTCTCGCAGCAAACGTAGGATAGAAATATCACGGCTGATTTATATTTCGGAACGGTCGGAAGGGATTTCGGACTCTAATGCGAGCTTGATTATTCGCTCGACCAATTATAAGCGGCGGCTTCTTCGCGTCGTATTAAGCCCAACGGCCAATTGTCATCGAAATAATAGAGCTTAACGACGGGATAATTTTGTTAATACCGCGTCGTTTGATTTGATACGTTTAGGCCGGATTCACGCGCGGACCGTTTTTCGCCCGGTCAGTTATTAAGATTTATTGTCAGATAAAATGGCAAATAAATAGTAGAAACGGATGGAACTGGAGAGTGAAACTTGTTTGAAAATTGAGCATATAAAAAAATTGTTTGTAAACATCTAGAAGGTCAAATTAACGTAATAAAAACAATAATATTGATTGTTGACATCTGAAGGGCTTAAAAAGTGGAATAAATGGGTAGAAACGAATGGAATTGAAAAGTGAAACTTTTTGAAATTTGATCATATAAACAAACATTGTTTGTAAACATCTAGAAGGTCAGATTAACGTAATAAAAACAATAATATTGTTTGTTGACATCCAAAGGGTTTAAAAAGTGGAATAAATGGGTAAAAACGAATGGAATTGAAGAGTGAAACTTGTTTGAAATTTGATCATATAAAAAAACACTGTTTGTAAACATCTGGAAGGTCAGATTAACGAAATAAAAACAATAATATTGATTGTTGACATCCGAAGGGCATAAAAATGGATGTAAATACAAAACAAAAACAAAGCTTGTTTATATTTTGTATTTTGAGAAGGTTTCACTTTTCAGTACCATCAGAAACGAATTAAACTAAAGAAATAAAACGTTTTGAGAAGTTAAAGTGGAAAAGTGAAAGATTTTTAATGTAATAAATGTAAGCAAAGTTTGCGACCACTCGGACACAAAGATGTAAATAAATAAAAAGTTTTCTTGCGTGTTGCGTCTTGGAAACATTTTATGCTCGAGTCTTATATGTAAACAATCTTTGTTTTCGCGTAATATTTCATTGCATTTTTATTATGCTTCTCTAAATGTAAACGAACAATGTTTTTGTTTATTTTTTTTTCTTTTATTTAATGTCATTGCAATGCCCTTGAAAATATTTACAAAAACGGCCCGTTTGTATTCGCTATTTTAAAGTCGTTTCAGTTTCATTTATCTGCAAGTCAAGTGAATTAAATAAAATTAAGGCCCACGTATCGCGATTTGAACTTGTGACCTTCACTAAACGAAGCATATCGCAATCAATTATGTTGTTTCTACTATTAAAGATAATTTGTTCATACTAATTTCAGTTTTATTGCGAAAGAAATTGATGTTTCACTTTTTTAAAAGATATTTCTCTTAACTTGGCAGAGTTTTACTTGGAAATTATATTTCCCAACGATGCTGATCTTGTTCACCCCATCAATAATTTACTTGTTTACTTTACTTATCATTTTTTGACACTTACAAAAAGAAATAAAATATTATATCAGAGGCGATGTGATATTGAATAAATACAAACGTCCTATCGGAAAGCGTCTGATAAATTATTTATTTTGATCTTCTTAATATTTACAAATATTAAAAATCTCATCATGAATTTAGTTATGTTAATATTTTATTTAACGAAGATATATATAGTGTTACTATTTTAATAGTGGATAACGGTGTGCAACTATAACGTATAGTAATTGTGAGTATATTAACTGTTAGCTTTAACCGGGAAAATTTATTTTGTTTAATATATATTGCTTTTTACATGACATAACATATGTCACATATATATTCATATATAATCTACAAATATGTTAACATATACGCTACACATGTGTTCATTTACATTCTATGCATATGTTCACATACATTCTACACATATATGCTACATATTTGTTCACATGTATGTTACATATATGTTAACATGTATTCTACAGATATGTTAACATACATTCTGCATATATGTTAACATATATTCTACATATATGTTAACATGTATGGTACACAAATGTTCACATACATTCTACATATATGTTAACATATATTCTACGTACATATTAACATATATTCTACATATATGTTAACATGTATAGTACACAAATGTTCACATACATTCTACATACATGTTAACATATATTCTACGTATATATTAACATATATTCTACATATATGTTAACATGTATGGTACACAAATGTTCACATACATTCTACACATATATTTTTACATATATGTCATATACATGTGTCAGATATACACTGATTTTTACATGATATAACATATGTCACATATATATTCACATATAGTCTACATATATGTTAACATATACGCTACACATGTGTTCATTTACATTCTATGCATATGTTCACATACATTCTACACATATATGCTACATATTTGTTAACATGTATGTTACATATATGTTAACATGTATTCTACAGATATGTTAACATACATTCTGCATATATGTTAACATATATTCTACATATATGTTAACATATATTCTACACATATGTTAACATACATTCTACACATATGTTAACATATATTCTACACACATATTAACATATATGGGACATTTGTGTGGTGCAAATCATGTATGACACAAATTTATGACAAAAATGACACAATAATGTTGCTTTTAAATAATTTATCTGTCCCATACAAATTACTTTTTTTTCCCCGCGTGCCTTTAACTCGGGGCGTCATTTCGCCCGCAGCTTTGCCGCTTTTCATTTTCTCACATAAATATTAAATTATTTAGTTTTCGCGGTGCCAGCAACTTTGTTATTACGCAGAGCCGACGCGCTGGTCCGTAGAATCACGTACCTTTTTTATTATGACTTATATTTTACATTCGGAACCTGCCGCAAAGACACTACTTGTCAAGTTTAGCTGCTAATACAAATAATATTGCATTACGCCGGACGTAAATCTATATTTATTTCAATTTATATTAAAGCGAAGACGGTGACAAAACGAGATAAAAGATGCACTGTTGATTCTGAGAAAGTCTCGTTAACTTTATCATTCTTTAATAATGAATAAAATAAGGAAACGAAACGTGTACTTTGGTGTGATTTACAATTTTTTTCGGAGCACTTCCAGCACCGAGTTATATGTTATAAATATTTTGTGTTTTTACAAATTTATGGCGACATTAAAATGCAGGAAAATGTTATGATGGGATGTATATTTCAAGTTAGAATTTGATCCTAAAACGTATCAGTCACCTGTGTGACAAAGTAAAATTAAATTAATATTATTTTAATTATGATATATATAATTATATATTAATTATTATTTTAGCTGTACTGGGAAAAAAAGTAATAATAAAGTTTAAAATTTTATATTATATAACTGATTAAAAATGAAACATATATGGTCCATATATGGTCATTTTAATAATGTCCTTATGTGGAAATCAATTATTGCCATATATCGACTACATATGGCCATATATGGATTAAGGAAAAATATATGACCATATATGACTTTTTTATTCGATATATGGCAATATATTATATCAATTACTGCCATATATCGACCATATATTATTTTCTTATATATAATAAAAATATATTTGGACCATATATGGACCATATATGTTTCATGTTTACTAGGCTAATATTTTATATTATAAATTATATAATTAACATTTTATATTATATAATAGTAAAGTTTAATATATATTTATATTAAAAACATTTTCGAAAAGTGAAAATTTTGTCTGTTAGAAATAATAACTAATAATATATGTTACCAATATATCCTTAAATCGGATTTAAACATGGAATAATTTAACATTTACGTTATTTATTTTTCCTCGCCTGGATTGTTAACATTTATTTAAAATAATTTTGCAAAAACAAAATAATTTACTAAATAATAATTAAATTATAAAGGGACGGGAATCGGATTATTTTTCGATTATTTATTAAACTTTTTGTTATTCAAGTAAACTTTTGTAATCCACCGTTACATCCGTGATATTTGTAATTAAATTTACAAAGGGAAACTTTGTGACAACTCGCGACTAAAAAGTTGATGTATAAATAATTTGTTGTATACTTTATGAAATATTCCTCAAAATAATGTCGAAAATATTACTTTAAAATGGTTTACGTCCAGTATTGCGTTTCATCACCTATCAAGACCTTTAAAATAAAAAAAAAAAAAAGGAAACAAAAAATTAATTTCAAATCCTACCGCGAGCTACTCCTGTTCCGTGTAATCACTTTCAGCTATAAAACAAAAATAGGAGTAAAATTGTTCGATCAGAAAAACCTTTGTGAAATGAAATGTGATATTTTTATTTAAGTTAAAAACAAAAAAAAAGAAACAGTGACATTTTTTCGATTCTTTTATTAAATTTTAAATTGGAGCACTCCGGTACGAGATGATTTAATAAAATAAAACAATCCAACTTGAAATGCGCGGGGAGAAAAAATTAATAAAAATTGTTATTAAACTGGTCGTATATTTTCAAAAATTGAAAAATTACCAAAATAAAAAAAAAAGTAACAATTTGTTGACAATTATTCTTATAAAGCTGACAATATATATCAAAATGCTGATATTTCCCTAGTAAAATTGGAACATATGGTCCATATATGTTTTAATAATATCATATTTTATTATATTTGGCCATATATGTTTTTCCTTAGTCCATATATGGCAATAATTAATTTCCATATAAGGAAATTATTAAATGCATACATGGCTAAAATATTATATCAATTATTGCCATATATCGACCATGTATAGCCATATATGGATTTTGGAAAAACATATATGTATCCATATATGATATTTTGATTTCCTTCTATGAAATTGTTAAAACATATGGACCATATATGTTTTTTTTTATTTTTACTAGAGTTTCCACTAATTTAAAATTGTAATTTTTCAATTTTTGCTAATATATGATCAATTTACTAGAAATGTTATAATTTTGTTAATAATTTATTTCACTCTCCGAGTGGTAACATAACGCAACATAATTTATTTCTCAAGTAAATTCACACCTAATCGTACAGCGAACAGTATTTGAACATGCACGGTAAATGCCAATAAATATGATTAATTGATGTGAATTTATCACACACACATATATATATATATATATATGTTCACATGAAATCGAACGTAAACATTGATAAGTCTTACTTTTCTATGCAAATCTATAATGCATGAATAATACGAACATTTGCGTTGCGAATACGAAATTTGAGTATCACACTCATGACATATTTTGATCGTACGCGGACGAACCGATTTAACTGCTGCTTCAACTGTTTAATACTTAAAACAGTGGAGAGCCGAACGCAAATCATCGCAGTTAATGATTGAAGTTGTTAATAGCATATTCAATTAATTACACTCAGAGAAATTGTCGGTTATTCTAACTATAAAAACACATTTGGTATTGGAGTCAATTCAGTGCAGTTCACTTCGCGCAATAAGTATTTGAAATTGAGTGAATTATAAAGTAGAATTGAGAAAATGAATTAATAATAAAAAAGAAATAATAAAGATATGAAACATAAGTAGGATTCACATTTTTTAAGGAAAAGCTTTTAAGGTATAATTGTAGTAATGTGTATTGTTTTTTGATGCCAGTTTTAGTGCAATTCTCACAAACAAGGATTAACAAACAATTTCATAATTAGAAAGAGGATTGAAAGGAATTAAGATAGAGATTGAGGAGGAAATTAATTGGAGAGGGATTAAGGGAAAATTTGATTGAAAGGGGTTGAGTGAAAAGTTAATTGAAAAGATTGAAAATTATTCAAAATTAATTACTGTCAATGACTGTATCAAAATGTTCTGTCTCTAATAATAGTTGGTTGAAAGGAGATTAAGAGGAAAGTTGATTGATAGGGATTGAAGAGATAGTTGATTACAAATGGATTAAGGGGAAAATTGATTGAAAAGGATTGAATAAAATGGATTAAGGGAAAAGTTGATTTGAAATGGATTAAGGGAAAAGTTGATTGAAATGGGATTGAGAGGAAAGTTGATTTGAAAAAGATTAAGGGCAAAGTTGATTAAAAGGGATTGAAGGGGATTGAATAAGATAGATTAAGGGAAAGTTGATTTGAAAAGGATTAAGAAGAAAGTTGATTGAAATGAGATTGAGAGGAAAGTTGATTGGAAATGGATTAAAAGGAAAGTTGATTGAAAGGGATTGAATAAAATGGATTGTGAGGAAAGTTGATTTGAAAAGAATTGAGAATAAACTTGATTGAAATGAGAATGAGAGGAAAATTGATTTGAAAAAAATTAAAGAGAAAGTTGTTGAAAAGGATTGAAGGGAAAGTTGATTGAAAGGGATTGAATAAAATGGATAAAGGAAAAAGTTGATTTGAAAAGATTTAAGAAAAAAGTTGATTGAAATAGGATTAAGAGAAAAGTTGATGTGAAAAAGATTAAGGGCAAAGTTGATTGAAAGGGATTGAATAAAATGGATTGAGGGGAAAGTTGATTCGAAAAAGATTAAGAGGAAAGTTGTTGAAAGGGATTCAACCAAAGTTGAATGCATGGGATTGAGGAAAAGCTAACAAAAAGGATTAAAAATGATTAACATCCAATTACTACAAATAACTTTTCCCAAAATTTTATATCTTTAAATATAATTGTACGTCATTCAACCCCTTGATGACTTCAGATTTTCCTGAACATCCTGAATATTTGCAAGGTTAATCAATTTATTGTTTTAATTGACGAATATCGCTGGCGAACGAAATAAACTTGTAACTGCATTTTCGTTAACATATTTCCTCGGCCGAATGTATTGAATATCGAATCGACGGATGCGCATTTCTTTTGCATGTTTACATTCGAATGGGTTCATTGATGCGAGCGCGTAAAATTGAAAATTCTGCCATCAAGAAAAATAACACTTCAAAGAGATGTTATGAATTTCCTTTTGCCTTTTATTTTTTTTTTTTTTTTTGTTGTCTCCCTTTCTTCTTTTTTTTTACCTCGTCCTTTGTATGTTGACTTTTATTTCCACTTTCCAATAAGCACTCGAACTCGAACGTGTATGCACGCATAAAAATTTTATCAGAATCGAAGCACAACAAAATATTCCGCGAATCGAGGGAATTAAAATGTATCCAGCGACAAAGTTTACTCTAAAATTCAAGATATCACTTCTATTTTACAACGAGAGAAACGTAGTACTATAATAATATTAAAAATAATCACAATGTAAAGCGATATATTTGTAGTTTATAGTAAAAATTGATGTTAAATTTGGAAAATTATGGTACTGAAAAAGGGAACGTTTTTGAAAAACAAAATATAAACATTAAAAATTTTAAATTTTAAAAACGTTTCGTTCTTCAGTACCATAGAAAAATTTGAAAAAAATTTAATGTAATATATTTTTTTTTTCTGTTTATTATTAATATTTATTTTTTTATTTATTAACAAAATTTTGTTCTTTTTTAATATCCCATGTTTGCCACATATATGCAACATATATATATTGATTTTTATATGAATGTATGCAATATTAAGAAATATATATGTAATATAAAATGAAATACAATTAAAAAATTTTATAATAATTATTAAAAGGTTCAATCATACGTAAATGTACATTTCAACAAACGAAACACTTCTGACTAATTTCATAACATAATAATAATCATGATAAAAATAATAAAATGTAACATTAACGTTGCAAATGTGATATTACAATCCGTCATTGTCCCGCGTTTAAAATGAATAACGTCGTTTTTATATAATATTAACAGTATTATAATTTGCTACAGATTTTTCCTCGGTATATAATAATTCTTTTCATTAAAGGGTTTATAATTTTACAATAAAAAGGCCCGGGGAAATAAAGTGCAGGGCACAATAAAACTCGAGCATAATGTTTAACGAGATAATAAAATATTTGAAGTTGACATATTTTAATTATAATTTCAGGCTTTGTATAATTTTCCATAAATTTACTATTTCGCGATGTTGAACGACTTTCGAGCACTTAATAAACTGCGTGGAATGTTATAAATTAAATAATTGTAATCTACACATAGCGGCCTGTGATCTTTCGTTGAAGTGCGCGGTAGGGTCTCGCGGAGCCAAGGTTTATGAAGACTTAACATTTATGGCGCTGTCATCTGGCGTCGAAATGACTGAAAAAAGGAACCAATTGTTGGATTTAATTAATCACCGTTATCATCCGTGGAACATTTTCAACTACTTTCTCTATAATTACTAATGGTCTCGTATATAAGAGATTTTAATTTCAAATTTAAATACAACTTAAAAATTATGAATTTATTATTGTCTGAAATGAACATTTTTTCATCCAAGATTACTTTTATATTGTGGAAAATGTCATAAAAATGGCAATTTGTTGAGGGATTAATCAATTTTTTTATTTAAAAATAAAACTTTTATTAATAAGTAAGAAAATTAAATTCTTAATCGCTAAATTTTGTATTCTTTTAAGTTTATATTTTAATTATTAAAATTAATAAGCAAAATATAAACTTACAAAATTGTCTGTTTAAGAATAATAAAATCTTATGTTCAATAGATTTTCTATTTAAAATTTGTAAAAGTTCTTAATGTAAGAATGATTCTATTTGTGATAAATAGATTTTATTTGATGTAAATAGAAATCCAACTGCAGTATTTTCTGTGTATTCAGAATATTAAAAATTATTCCCTTAAATTATTAATTAATTACAAGCCTAGTAATAATGAGACATATATAGTCCATATATGTTTAACCAATTTCAATTTATATATGGACATATATGGTCCATTCAAAGAAAAGTTCAATAAAAGATAAACATAAAATGGGAATTTAATTTTAAATGAAATTGTATATAACTGTTGGAAATGATATTGAAATCATGATAATTTTCGTAGCGACTCAATTAAATGGCCAAAATTTGCCGAGATGGCGCCATCGGAACCGTCCAATTTATGCGTTTCTCATTAAGGTTCATAATCGGATCCCGTTGATTCGCACTGCCGGAGCCCCAATTAAACAATTAAAGCGAGCCTTTCCGGTTCCTCTCGCGACTCTCGTTTTTGTCACTCGAAATGAGCCGGGGAAAAAGGAAACGCGCTAACGAGGCTTGGTCAACATTAATTGTGACATCCTCTTGATGGCGTGGGGCGCTTCCGTCGCGCTCAAACGCTCGATCATCTGGCGGCCCGAGGCGAAAGGAAACTGCCAACTGCCAAGACGACCTCAGCGCGCCCACGCGATCGCCGCGAGAGCAATCTCTGTCTGACTCGCCTCGCAGCGGCTATCACGTGATATTATAACGTCAAATCTCAAACGTTTTGCTGCTACTTCAGCGTTAAAAGGAAACGATTACTTTCCTCTTTTTTTTCATTAAATCACACGAATCTTAGCCGTGCTTACGGGACTTTGGTGGTTTTTTGGAACACGCCAAAATTCGTGTGTTCCAAAACTCACTTATAAAAAATAAAGATAAAGTTAGATTAAAAGGACTAAAGATATTTTTCATGTTTTAACAGCATTTTCGAATATGAATCAGAATGAAAAATATCAAAACTCCCGAATCGTGTGTTCCGAAACTCATGTGTTATTAGATAAAGATAAATTAAAGCGATTAAATATACTTTTCATATTTTTACCACATTTTAGAAGAGGAATCAGAATGAAAATATGTCTTTAAATTGACGTTTGAGGTACGTTCGAAAATTAACTGTCTGTAATGTATGAGCGAGACAAACATAAATTTCAATAAGTTAATAAAAGATGCAAAACACCGCCGGATACTTTTTTATACTTTTTTTTTGCAACGATTGTTTTACATCTTCGTCTATGACTTTCAACTAATTATAACACAACTGCAATTAATTGCAGCAAATTATCATATAAAATTAATTTATAATATAAACAGTATTATTGTTGATGTAATTACTTAGCAATTATGACCAGACGTGTTTCATTATTTATTTACAAATTGTATTCATAATGAATGTATTGATAATAAATTTATTATATGTATCCTATTAACAAATTGTGTTTATTACACTTAATGTTTAACCAAGCATTAGCTTACGTTTTTTTTTAATAATATTGATTAACATTATAAATAATTACATTTATGCCAATTTGTTATTGTTAGTATACTCGAACTCATAGTATTAGAATTATTTTATACTAATTTCAATTAATTATCAATTTTATATAAAATAATTAATATTTTCAAAAAAAATCGAAATAAACCTTAACCTAACCTGATACTAAACGAGTTTTAGAACACACTATTCCGGAATCGTCCTGATCCGTAACGCCATCTACAAATTAATGTTATCAGTTTATTTATCTTACTTAATTATATGCAATTTATTTATATTTTACATTAAATAATATAGACTTAGAAAATTGTAGATGCATATATAATTTACAAACACACTTTATATTGAATTTATTTTTATTTAAAATAATTATGGCTTTATGAAATAATTGAGCGAAAGGTCAACATCATGCTTTTTGATTAACCAACAATCGAATAAATTCAAATTGATTCAAATGACCTTTCCTTCGAAATGACAAAAATAACGAAACCGCAATTAAACTTTAACGGAAATTATACGCGGATCTACGTATTCTACTGTGAATTTCAAAATTCAATATTTCCGTCCTTGTCTGTCCTTTAACGCGCAACAAAGAGGCAAATACATTAAAACGGTCCGTCAAAACCACGAGTTTGACGATACAAGAACGAAGCTAATTAATTTCTCTTCACTATGAATGAACAAAAGCATTCAGAAATACCATATTAAAGTTTGTTCGCGTAATTGGACAACCGAATGAATAAATGGCGAGGAATATGCGCTTCTTAAAAAAAAAAAAAGAAAAAAAAAAGAGAAATAACCATTTTAGTATCGTCTGTAATTAAAATGAACGTGGTTCAATAAAAGTTTTGCTTAAATTTTTTAGCGCGCGGTTTTCGTCGTTAAACTGAAATACTGATGTTTTTTTAATAGCAGTAATTTTAAAAAATGAACGCCGCTCATAACGTTTCGCGGATATTAATTTTAAATAGCATCAGTAGTACAACAATTTAATGCGTTCGCTTAGAAATAAATTTTCGACCAGTTTTACACTTTTAATACAGTTAATCATAATTTCCCGCCAAAATTATTAAAAGTTCTTTTCAGACCTCGGCTCGATGAAAAAGAATTGTCGTTTAATTAGACAAAGAGAATGAACGTAATGGCATGCAAAATTTATATTTATTCTTCGCTATTTCCAAACCGCGTCGCCAAGGTTAAGACCGTTAAAATGAGCGCGCAATTTAAATTCACGTCCGTAACTCCCTTAATTCTAAAAAAGAGCGCCGCGCTAATTAAACGAGGAATTTGTTATTTCAACCTGTCTCTTCGATTATTTCTCGCAATTCATCATTGTTAATTATATTTTACCAATTATACTGGATTCAAACTTAAGAAATTCTAGAGTGAGACGTTTTTAACAATTAAAAACAAATGAACAATGTTTGTAAATATTCAAAAGGACAAATTAATAACATAAATAAATATTAAATGTAAAACTAAAACAAAGTTTGTTTACATTGAGGTATTAATTAAAAACAAACGAACAATGTTTGTAAACATTCAGAATGACAAATAAATAAAATAAATATTAAATACAAACAAATACAATGTTTGTTTATATTTGGGTATAAATAAAAACAAACGAACAATGTTTGTAAACATTCTAAAGGACAAATTAAGACAACAAATAAATATTAAGAACAAAAATAAAGCAAGCAATGTTTGTAAACATGCAAAAGGCCAAACTAATAACATAAATAAATATTAAATGCAAATTTAAAACAAAGTTTGTTTACATTTGGGTGTTATAAAAACCCCACCTTTTCGGTTACATATTACAGTTCATCGGTGGTGGGGTAAAAAAAATCCCTCGACACTTCGCGGTATTGAAAAAACGTATTTTACATGGAAAAGGCCTGTAAAGCTGTTGTTGCATTAATTTACAGGCAATATTTGCACGATTCGACCATTTTCCAATTTCGCCCCGCTTGCGTGCCGCCCCACCGACGCGTGTATCCCAGACCGACGTGTTAATAAATCTTCCGCATAAAAGTTCCAGTAATTGTGGATTCAACGACGCTGCTCGAATCACTTCGACGCTCCATCGATTAATTTACATTGATTTACGAGCAACTTTTCCTCAAACGAATCATATTTTGCGTTTATTTCAGAAATGATTATCCTGTTACTTGGCGAATGACTTTGACGTATACGACGAAAAAAGGGATAAAAAGCGCCCCTAGGTCGTCAATCTAATAACGAAACATTGAGTCCAGTCATCGAACTCTCATTCAGGGCTGCAGTGATTCGCGGAAATTCGACGTTATCGATTTTTATCAATCTTCTCGGGACTTGAAAATGAAAATGGTTAAAAATAAAAAAAAAATATATAAACGAGGAATGTTTGTAAATAAAAACAAACGGCGTTTGTAAATATACAAGGAGATTGAATGTTGGTAAATAGTGCCAAATGTTTACACTTGGATGAAATTAAAAACAGAAGTAAACTTATTTTTATGCAAAAAAAAAATAAAAAAAAATTGATAATACTAGTTACCATCAATATTCGAACCCGCGTGTAAAACTTTTAACGCCATAGCAAAAGCCATAGTGATTAACTTTGTGGGACTGAGATTTTTCCTTGCCACAGTATTAGCCGCAGTGGCATTCGCTGTGGCGCTAAAATTTTATCTACAATCCACGAGTTATAAGTTACGCGCTTTACCACTCGACCATCCGCGACATCTGTTGATAAATACCGCAGTTTTCAAGAACCATCAGCCATCTTGAATATGGTATAAGCATTTTTTGGAATGGAACTGAAAAATGAAACGTTTTCAAAGTATATAACATAAACAAACTTTATTATTGTTTCTTATTTATTTAAATTTGTACGTCCTTCAAATGTAAACAAACAATTTTTAATTTGTTTTCATTAGTTGACCTTCTATTGTTTACAAACATTGTTTTGGCCACAGTGACTGATCACGTGACTTCTCCTTTTTTAATATTACCGTCTTATCTTATCTGTGGCACGCTCTGCGGGATTTTAATACTGCTTCTAAATCACGGTACTTTTTTTCTGCACGGAATTACAGTTTTTACTTTGAAAACTATTCATTTTTTAGTCCTATTTGATTCTCCGATAAAAGACCGTTTGCACGCCATAGCACTTTTTTAAAGGGTGATCAAAATTAACGGTTTTTCGTGGATTAAAATTTGTAATTGCATAAAATTGCGAGCGTTAAATGAACTCGTGGGAGAACATTGTTTTTCGTTTAATATTATTTAACGTTTACAACTCCTCGCCCCCTCCCCTCCCCTCTTCCATTAATTTGCAACATTAAGTGTCCATATTTCTAACGGTTGTTTCAAAATTTGAATTCCAAAATGCTCGGCGTACGAACCGTAAAATCGAAGCAACATGCTTTTTCATTTAGTATTTACGCTCCTCTCTTGCTATTAAATTTCTGTTTATGAAGTATCATTTAGAATGTTGCGTTCGTGTTTTCAAGCAGCTTTTTTCACGCATCCAAATAAAATAATTTCATTCGCGATTCCATTCAAAATCATTCCAATTATCTGCGCGCTAGGAAATAACGTTTTAGGTGAATATAACGGTCATTCTGCATCTTTCATTAAAGAGCAAAAATGAAGAGAAGGAAAAAAAAGTAAATAAATATAACTTGCATAGTTAAAATCTTGAGTTATAAATAAATATAATTGCATAAAGAGTTAATAATAAAGTAAAAATAATAAAGAAACATTGGTATTGTTTTTATTTCGTTAATTTGACCTTTAGTGTGTTTACAAGCAATGTTTGTTTATGATTTTAACTTGTAAAAAATTTGATTTTTCGGTTTCATTTTAATTTTGGGATTAAAGCATAAAGCATTTTGAAAATACAAAAAGTAAAATTTTCATTTGACCTTTAGCGTGTTATCAAACAAGTTTTGTTTACGTTTTTAACTTGAAAAAGATTTTGGAATTGAAGTATAAAACAATTTCAAAGAACAAAATGTAAACAAATTTTCTTTTCTTTTTATTTTTAAACTGATGAAGGGATAATAATAATATTAAAAACAATAACGAACATTGTTATTATTGTTACTTCGTTAAGTTGACCTTTAGCATGTTATCAAACAAATTTTGTTTACGCTTTTAACTTGAAAAAGATTTTGGAATTGAAGTATAAAACATTCTCAAAATAAAAAATGTAAACACACTTTATTTTTAAACGGATAAAAGGTTAGTAATAAAATTAAAAACAATAACAAACATTGTTATTACTATTATTTTGTTAATTTGACCTTTCGCATGTTATTAAACAAGTTTTGTTTACGTTTTTAACTTGACAAAGGTTTCATTCTTCCGCTCCCAATAAAGTAACGCCCTCTATAAACAATTTCATTGATTTGAGTAAGTACATTTTTCTCGAATTATTATGAAAGCCGACGGTCAACATCCCGCGCAGTTTCTTAATTCGAATTTATCTCGAAAACCGTGTTAAGCAAGCTTATCGAAAGTTTGCCCTGCACAATCGATGTTTGCTTTGTGTATTGAACCCAATGTACCGACACTTGTTGCGCATAATCTGTCATACCTCGGAATCGAATACGTTAAATAGACACCGATATCTGGTGTAAGTGGAACGCGCGCGCACAATTGGTCGAATAAACTTTTTTTTTTTCACCGATGCTACCTCGCTCCGGTGGAATATTTTTGTCCAAAGTCTTTGGATTCAATGATGGGAGACGTGCTTTGATATACCCGGCGGGTCAAAATGGGTGGGCTTTTCGAACGCGCCGGAAACCATTCTCAAACCACTCGGAAATAATTTAAATTAAAGAAGTTACGGCAGGTATTATCATGTGAGAATAATTTCGCAATTAAACGCGTGATTGTAATATCACGTCTCGCATTGTCAAAACACGGTGATTTGATTGGATTTAATTCAATGAGAGTTTTAACATGTTGGTATGAAAGTAGATTTAATAGGGTTAGCTTAACTATCATGGAAATCAAGAGCAAAGTGTTTTTCAATTTAAGAATGTAAACAATTAATAAAAATTAAGAACGAAACGTTTTTAAAAATTGTGCGCATAAAAATAATATTTGTAAACATCTGTAAGGTCAAATTAAGGAAACAAAAACAATAATATTGTTTATTTACGTCCAAAGGACAGAAGAATGGATGTAAATACCAAATAAAAACAATAATATTGTTTATTTACATCCAAAGGACAGAAGAATGGATGTAAATACCAAACAAAAACAATAATATTGTTTATTTACGTCCAAAGGAATGAAGAATGGATGTAAATACCAAACAAAAACATAGTTTGTTTACCATTTTGTATTTCGAAAACGTTTCGTTTTTCAGTACCATAAACAATTATTGTTTATATATACGCGATTGACCAAATGAGTAAAATAAAAACACTAACAATGTTTGTTTACAAACATAAAAGCTCATAGTTTACACATACTAAAAGTACATCTTAAAGCAACTACAAACATTTTCTCAATGAAGATTAGGAATCAGATTTATACTTTTAAGATAAATGAAAAGTTTGTCCTTAAATATACTTTGATGAATGACTTCGCAAAAAAGTTTTTAGATGACCACTTATAAATATTTCAACAATTACACAAGAATATTTAAATCTTCTCAAGGAGTTTTCTTTTACAATGGGACTGAAAAATGAAACTTTAACATTGAGTATATAAAAAAGTAATGTTTATAAATATTAGCAAGGTCATATTAACTAAATAAAAACAATAATATTATTTGTTTACGTCCAAAGGGCAAAAAAATGGATGTAAATACACAACAAAAACAATGTTTGTTTACATTTTGTATTTCGTAAACATTTTTCAGTACCATCTTACAAAGCTTTCTTCAACGTTTGTCTCCATGCGTTGACCTTCACTTTTGATTATCCGTTACCTAAACAAATATAAACAAAAGGTAAATAATACTGTCACAAATAATCACGGCGCACTGACAAACAATGGGCAAACCCCTTATCGACAGATGGCGCTCCATTGTTAAACAAAACATAAATAGCATCGAAAATAATCAATGCCGTCGATAATGAAATCAGAATGCCGATAATCGAGTTATCTGGGGGACGGGGGGGGGGGGGGATTTTTATAATAATTTCGT
>JABFPN010001428.1:0-29435 GCA_022817305.1 Leptoteleia sp. ZL-2020 | reverse complement strand
CCGTTGACAGATAAGAACGTTTTATGCGTTCTTTTTTGGAACGTTTTAAACGCTTTAGTCAGGAACATTTGAAACGTTCCAAAAAAGCGTCAAAAGCGTTCTGTACAGAACGCTTGTTTTTGCAGTGTAGTAGTATTAGTTTATTACTTTCTTTATATTTACCAAAATACACACAGAAACCACTATAGATTTGATAAAGTAATGTAGAAATAATGCAAATGACAATATTGTTTTAAAGTAAAATTTTAACAAGTGTATCAGTTTCCGTTTGATGACAACTAAGACACGATAAGTATTCTGACTTGATTTGATGAAGTTGATTTATAATTTAGTTTTAAATTGTCTATAGCATTACATAAATATTTTAATGCTTTCCTTTACAATAGCGTAATAATAAAACACTCAGAAAGATATTTAATTTTAGTAACTGCAGCCTGTAGGTAATATTCTCGAAAACTAAATTTTATTGTTACTTAGACTATAAACTTTCTCAACGTTAGCAGTTAATTTTTCAACAGTAATATATTATTTAGACGTTCTCGTCCCATTCATTTTCAATTATACGTCAAATTGGAAGCAATTTCTAAGTCTAATAAATGCTTTTAACAAAATTTTAGCAGTTAGCTGACCAAAGTTTTTCCTGCATGTATACTGATGAAACTTTCTATATATATAATAAAAAATAATAAAAGATATAAATAAATAATTGAATATATCATTCTCTACAAAATTCAAATTCAAATTATTAGCACTGTTATTTGAAAAATGCAAAGAACTTATTTTTTCATTGTATACAATGTATGTACATATTACAAAACTGTTTTCTCTACAGTCGAAGTTTTTATTACTAATTTAATATTCGATTTGTATCGAAATTTGGAATTGTACTAGATATCCATATTGTATTATGTAAATAATTTCAGGCATCCGAATAGTATCAGGCTCCATTGTAGTGTTGGGTGTCTGAAAAGTATCAGGCTTCCCGATCAATGTCGAGCATCCCAACAATATTGGGCGACTGATAATTATTGGACATGCGGAATTTTCGGATTTTCTAGATTAATCCGAACACGGATACACATCGGTTGCCTAAAAATCTGGGTTTTAATCTTAAAAATGGAAAAATGTTAGAAGTTTATCTTACGCTATATTATTTAACATAAAATTTAATTATAGTTATGTTATTTTGTTACAATAAAGAACAATGATGTAATTAAAATCTATAAAAGTATTAATTATACAACACTTTGTGTAATTAATAGTACTTTTTAATGGATGTCAATTATAATAATAATTTATTATTCTGTTCAAATTGCTAACAAACCTTGATCAGAACAGCAATATGCTATTTAACTACGTTAAAAAAGTAAACTGATGTTCGACATCGTAACGTTTGTTGTAAAACATGAAAACAACATTTTTGCATATTTTCTTTATTGGATTTTTGTAACGTCAACGTAAACTATTTATAGTTTTCAAACATAAATTGTAAATATAGCTAAAATATCCTTTCATAACTCTTTTTTTTCTCTCTTTCTCTACAAAACAGTGTACGTAGGCAATGTCAGGTCACCATGCACATTTACGAAGCTTGTGAATTAGTGTGGGAATGAGTGCTATTGTTTTATTCTCCCGGAATCGGCATTTTTGATTCAGTTACAATTGAGGTATCGAGCAATTAATTCTACCATGCAACATGTAACTCGGTAGGACCTGGTGTCGCGAGAATCCGCACATTACAATTCATTCGAAGGTTTAAGTTTGCTGTAGATATTCCACTTAAAACTGTTTTTACTTATTGTACCTCATTATTCAGTGTATCATATTATTATTATTATTATTATTATTATTATTATTATTATTATTATTATTATTATTATTATTTTGAAATTTAAAATTAAATAAATCCAAGTTTAATAATACGATAATCGTTAACAAATAATTTTCTATTATACATAATTGACCATTGAATCTTTTAAATATACTGAAACGTTGCTGTAACGAGGGGACTGAAGAACGAAAAGTTTTTAAAGTACAAAACGAAAACAAAATTTGTATTTATTTTTAATTTAATTCCAATGATACTTCAAAATGTAAATAAAATTCAATTTATTTTTATATATACGTGATCTTCCAAGTGCTTGTAAACATTTTTTGTTTATATTTTTAATACTCTTGTTTAAAATGATTAAAACTAGCAAATTTGATCAGATCGAAAATCGCGCATTCGAATATAATTAACCTTTAATTGTTAGATATATTTCATTGTGTGTAAATACTACAAAACAAATCATTTGTACCCAAAGTAACCGCAGAAATGTATCGATATGGTATGCAAGATCAAAGCGTTAGGAAGCCAATGAAGTCGGAGCATCTAAATTTGGGTGTTTTAAAATGCGATGAAATAAAACCAAAGACGGAGCGCGATTTCGTGGAATTCACGCTTTATTTCTACTGTATTTTAGTGTATATATGCAGAAAAAAGTTGCAACAAAAATTACTATACCTTACAACAATACTGACGTATAATCATTTCAATGCGTATATGACCAGTTTTTCTATATTTATTATGTTTTCTTAATTTTTTGTTTATTTTTATTATGCTATTATGAAAAGAAAAGATATATTAATCTTTTTATTGAATTATTGAACCAATAACTGTGGATACTAATTTAATGATACTCGCTGGTATACGTGATATTGATTCACGATTTTTATGATTTATCATAATATTTCGAAATTAATTACTACTATTGCGATTAATGTACTTTAATTTGCTTTACCAGGAAGCATAGCTTTAAAAATCAAAGTATTGATTATTAAAAAATGTAATTATTTTCGCCAATTAGTTAAATCAAAATATTAATCACAATTAACGAATAAACCAAGAAAATTCTTTATTATTATACTTAAATAATTAATTCCATGTAATTTAATTAAATTTCTGAATCGCACTAAATAATAGCTCTATGAAATTTTCATGAAATTTCAAGAATTCAAGTATGAAATTTTTTGCCTTCAACAGTTTAAAAGTAATGTATCAGCAACATGAAAATCAATTCTTGCGTTTATAGTGCGATCGGGTTGAAAGTCTGACAGGTCCTTTGATCAAAATAAATAAAAAAAAATGAATGTAAACCCTGAAGAATTTTATTATTATCTAATAAAATTTATACTATGTTAAAAAAAAGGAAAAAAATTTGGCAAGTAGAAAAAGTATTATGAAAATATACAATAGATATGAACGAATCGTATAGATACGGTATGTAATTGCATGCTTTTCAAACGAATGCAAAAATGCAATTAATGGGCAGAGACAGTAGCGGCATATTTCTATGCGCATAAAAATTAGATAATAAAGGAAAAGTTTGCAAAGTATTTTGCCTTTCTCATTTGAAGTCGTTAAGTAAGTAAATCAGTTTTCAAAGTTGAACGATTAATGATGTCAGCTGCTAAATAAAAAGAATGTTAGAGTGATAAAAACATAAATGAATCGGCGGGAATCTCTGTTTTCATTCGCGCAAAGAAAATGTGTGCCAATTATGACGTGTTTTGCGCGAAAACGAATGACTCCATAAAAATAATTAACATTAGCGACGAAAAAGCTAAGTTCGTTAACATAACTGTCTTCGTCTCGCTACTTAATTCGCTCGTATTTCCTCTTCTAAACTTGGCAACAATTTCCTACAATCTTGATGTAAATGTACGCAAATAAGCACAGTTAGTATCGTTACTATTCTAATGTAAAATACAATTAATGATTTAATTTAATCATTTAATATTCAATACGAAATCGAACTTTAAAAAATAACGTTCTCGTTTATGCTAGTTAATAGATATAATTTAAGACTATTTGAGTATAATAAATATCACGAACTCTTCAATTTGGACGTTCGAGTTACCCATAAATTTTCGCTTAAAAATACCTGTACCGAAATTATGGTTATAATTTAACTGTAATTTAGATTGTATTAACAATAAAGGAGAAGCGTGCATGTATAATATTTGTGTTGCATCACGTTAGCTATAAAGATGTAGATTACAGGGTGCACTCGATGCAGATAATTTACATAATTTACAAGTAAAAGTAAAATAAGCCGAGAGATAGGCATTTTGCATTGTGTTAATTAATTGTTCTAATATTTAGAATCCCTGTGTGTAACAATTAAATGCTTTTGTGAAATGAAAACATGATATGCGATGAGGTAGATAATCAATGTGCATTCTAATTGGCAAAAAACGATAGTTTGGCCAATTTGGGTAAGCAATATTTACATATTGCAGATTTATTTTTGCGTTAATTTTTTTCTGAAATAAAGTAGTACCTAAATTATTATTTTATTATAACATGCACAAAATTAATTAATTATAAATGAAATAATATATTTTCTCAACTTTAATGATTGCTGATTTTATCAAAATTTTTGTTTTAACAGTTGAAAATTTGAATAAGACCTAATATATTGAGAAATATTACTATACTTTTCAATATAAGAAGTCATAAATAAAGAAAATCGTTGGAAAATAACTGAATTTCATTCATTTTGTAACTCGTATAGCGCGGACTATAAATTCAATTTGATCACTGAGTAACAGACTTATGTAGAATATTATAGTAATATATTTTTTAAGGTTAAACTTTCTCTTAGTAATAAAAATAAATTATATAGTTTAGAACAAATAAAATAACTGTGCTGGAAGGGAATTTTAATCTTAATTTTAAATTTTAAGTAATAAAATACGTCAGTAGTCACACGAGATCGAATATCTCGAAACTGAAACAGATCAAGTAGTAAAATCAATTTAAGTCAGACGTGCTGTAAGAAAATTTGTTCAAAAATATCGTCGTAAAAATCGAATTAATTTTCATAATTCCACATATTAACTGTACATTTCTTCGGTTTAAATAGCGTAATTATTCATTCCACTCGAAATATTCACGTATTTTATAAATCCGCGTAACGATATCAAAATAAATCTGAAAATGCCGCATTATAAAGTACATTAATCAAACAGGAAACCAAAAACAGAAATTCCCTTAATTTGAAGTGCAATTACATAAAGTAGCGGTATTCATGTTTTTTTCAAATCGTAAACGCACGAAAGTGCATGAAACGCACACGAAAACGCGCGCTCTGGTGTTTGATTAACATGAACATAGACAGATGTAAAGCGCGTGTTTCAGTGAGTACGCAAAAAGCCGGCACTAATATCTATGTTTATATTAACTCGGCTGTAGTTCGTATTTCGTTAGAGCCGTGCCTTTTGTTGGCTACTGGCCGATACCACGGCATCGCGCGTATTATTTTTCACTTTACTACACTTCCTAGCTATTATCTGCAGGGCGTGCACGCTGCCTCGGCCGAGTTTTACGAGTTGTCGTATTGCGACTTGGAGGAGAACCTACGACGTGGTTTCCTGATTCGGAAGTACGTCGCAAAAAAAAGCTGCGCGATACGAAAAAGCCCCAGGCTGCAGCCGCGGAGATACGAGAAACGCGCGCGGTTGGCGCCGTGTTTGTGTGTTTAAGAGGCTCGAAATGCACTTGGATGGAATCTCGGTGATTTTCCCAACAACTTTCTGTGCGGCGCAGTTATAGCGCGCTCTAAAGTTTTTCTTTGCATTGCATGCACGCGTTGCGTTTTCGCAAACGTTTGCGACGCGAATATGCGTAATTATTTCAACATTGAATCTGTCGGCATAATGTGTCCACTTCGTAGGCGCGACAATTTTGCAGTCTTCAGACTTAAATAATTATTGTTTTAATATCGGAGAGCTCATTGCGAACGGCTCGACTTCTTGTCAATTTCCAGTTATACATTGAATTCTCAATTGTACAATATTTAATGTCGTAACTAAGTAACTACATGTAACTTAACGGCGCACTACTTCTAGCTAAGCAAAATGATTTTATTTTCCGGACGAATAATTTCGTTACGTCCCTTTTTGATGAATTTAATTTGCATAACTAATCCGGCTCTTATTACCCGTGAAACAAATTATTTGACAAATTAAATTTACATGAAACTCCGTGGCTTATTTACATTCGCTTTTGTTGTACTTTTGCACAGCGATTCTATATTTTACCTTGTAATACGCAAAAACGCATTCGTACGATGGCTCTCCGAGTCCCGAAAAATGATAATTGTCGCGCGTTCGGTATTTTTACGGTGGTTTGATAGGCGGGGATCCAGCGAGTGGAATCGTACACGTGCAAATGGAATTAATTATTTTATGACGGATTTTTGCATTTCATGAAAAACTTGTCAATTTTTTATGATGCGCGCAAAAAAGATGCCACGTGAAAAAAACTTTTTTTTTGCCGGTCTTACTTTGTGCGGTATTGGAAAGTAAACGATGAATGCCATTTTAAAGGTTTTTAATCGTTACACTAATTTATGGTTATTTCAACATTTTTTCAGTTTCCAAATAATATCCACTGAGAAAAATGCAGTTGGATTTCTATTTACATTAAATAGAATCAATTTATCATAAATACATTTATTCTTAAATTAAGATTTTTTTCTAATATTAAGTAGAAAGTCTATTAAACATAGGAAGATTCTATTACTCATAAATAGACAGTTTTGTGAGTGTGCAATTTACATTCGAGTTAATTTATTAGTTACATTTTGTTACTAAAAATTTTCATAAATATTTCGAACAATTTAACCTTAAAAATATAAAAATTCATTAAATGTTAAATATGATAACAAAAGTTATGACATGTTTTATTTTTTATTTAAAGTGTAAAATAAAATAATTTTTGTTCATACTTTTCTTTGCGCGTGACTTTTAAATTGATCACATGATAAATCATGTAAATTGATCTTTAAAAGTGTCGTGTACCAGATTTCATCGCAATATTTTTTTGCAAAATAAATTTTTTCCCAGCCAATATTCCATTTTGAAATTCATTTATGTTAATACGAAACAGGTTTACTCAATGTTTGTTATTCGTAATTTTGTGAATCGAAAATAATCGATGTTATAACTGAAATAAAAGTATAAAAATCCCTCTGGTATTGTTATAACAGTTTCAGCTCAACGAAAGATGCAATCATGACTGGGCGTGGCTCAATAAGAGTAAGAATGAGGGAAAGGTTTGCTTCAGCCATCCTAATTGAGTGATAAATATTTATGCCGTCAAGAGGCATTAGCGTAACGCAACTCCTCCGCAGAGGATTAATGCCATGTACCATTTAAGCGCCTCGCGTTTTAGTAACGTTTTATTCATTTTCGAAAAAGCTGCGCTCGTTACTTTATCGTCTACTTTTTTTATTCTTTTTCCTTCGTCTTTTTTCCCTTACTTAATTTTTTTTATCTTTTATCAACGATTGAATACTAAAAATATAGTAGAGTTGCGTGATTAAATTTAAAAAATTTAATTCGTTAGCTGCATAAACATATTGAATATTCGTGATTTAATCTTCTTGCTAACTTCACGTAATTATAGCAATTACATTTATTTTTTTCATGCGAAAGTATTTTATTCAAAAATATAATTTTCTCATTATTGTGATACTATAATTTCTAATTTACGAGGAATATTTATATTTTCTTAACGTTTAATTAAATTTGAAAATCTGATATATTTTTCTCAAATCAAACATAATATTATCTGTGTAAAAGTTTCAATAAAGTTACTTTGTTTAATTTTATGACCAATGAAATTCACGTGCTTTTGGCGCTGCAATATTATAATATTTATTATCAACGCATGCAGGACTTAAAAGATCAAGCAATGTTAGATATAAATAATGAACAGTTACAATTTTAATGACTCGTGATAAGATCTTTTCAATCAAGAATTGCATAATAATAAAATGCCCAATCAATTTCCCGATTATAAACACATTGTACTTTATTGTAAACTTTTATATCAAAAACTTCAATGCAAACTTAATGAAGCATAAATACAACTTCAATTTAATTTCGTATTAATATTTGATTATTATTTATTTCATGTCAAATTATTAATCGTATTACTCTAAGAAACAAAATTTAATTCCTCCATTATTGTAATTTATGAAGTTCGGTTTCACATTAAAGTTTAACTTGTTATTTTTTTTTAATTTTTATCTTATACGTTAATTCCATGATAATGGATTAAGTGAATATTCGCATTTCAATTAACTGTAATTTCAAAAGCAAAATAACTTTTTTGCGTAAATAACAATGAAATATTCAATTCATTTATCAAAACTGTTCTCTGCGTGTATCGTGAATTGCAATGTAAAATTGAATGAAACTATGGTGCAATTAAATGTACAGAAGAAACTTGCGCGAGAAGAAATTCCACACATAACGTCCACCGTAGTTTTTATGGCGTTCTGTAAATCTCTCTCTTGAAATATTCTTCGCGACGTTATCGCGTTCTGACAGTTTTCATCTTTTTATCGCTCGTTCCGTAATTTCCGGATCCCTTGAATCTCACTACTTTACTTCGAAAACTTGTTCTTTTCTAAATCTTTTTTCTCGCGTTAATTTCATTACTTTTGCTCAGGCGAATTCTTTCGTGTCTTACACGGTAAAATTTGGGATAACGCGGCTTTTCTGGACAATGTTCAAAATATTAACATTATAATGCAACTGACAATTTTCAACGATAAGTTGGTAAATATACCGTTACAACTTTTCGAGTCACGCATTACGAAATTACTAAACTTTTTATCCGCTTGAAAAGCAAACATTTTGATCATTATTAATAATGCTCGGATAACGTTTGTTGTTACGTATTTACTAATATCTGCAGCATTTACGTACCAATACTGAGAATAGTGTAACAGAAAATAATACTGTTTATAACTTTGTTTCAATTGCATATCAGTATTTGAATAAATATTATTGTTTTTAAAAGTCAAGACATTAGTTTTAAACGTTATGTTTATACTTGAAACAGAAATATTTTCTTTTTAAAAACAATTTCCACGCGGGACCAACATGTATCCGAAACAAAATTAAAAACAGTAATATTTTCTGTCACATTTTTCTCCATGGATAACTATTTAATTCCGATATAATTATAAATTATATTTTTAAATACCAATAAATTAACATTTGAATCTTGCTGAAAATATCTCAATTTCAATATTAAAGTCAAATAATTAATAATAATCATCTTAATTTCTTTTTTTATCTCAAGTAAATAATTTCAATTTAATACTTCTCAAAGCCTTTTAATAACATATGAAGATCATCTTCTCTTTACTAATAAAAAGATATTAAATCAATTATCAAATAATTTGAGTTTAATTTAATTAAATTACCTCTTTTATTTTGTCGTTTCAATTTGAACGATGTGTAATGCTCACTTTGATAAAAGGAAACTTTTATATTATAATCCAATTCTTGTATCTCATTTGAGATAACATAGTTTGGTAATCCATTTATATTTACAATTTACGTACTGTTTGTGACAGTTAATACTGCAATTTCTTAGTTACATGAAACTTGCCAGAAAATAAAATTACATAAATAATGTATGAATATAGTTGTACGAATTTAATCATTTAAAATGTTAAATAATACGCTTTACAATAATTAATTCCGAGTCGAGGTGTTGCACACCAATAACGCGGAAGGAAGCATAGCAACGATCAAATAATACAGTTAATGGAAAGCAATCAGCTGAAAGAAGCGATTTTTCGACTCATAGGAAGCTTTCCTCTAAGTATATTGGATTAAGAAAAGTGTTGAACTGAACACTTCACTCAACCAAGAGATTGCAGAAATGATCAGTGAATACATAAGTATCGAACAACAGAAAAGATGAACTTGTATTAGATATATATTAAATTAAAATTTTTTCTTCCTGTATACGTATTGATTTAATAATATAACAGCTTATACTTTTATCTTTTAATGAAAAATGTAAAGTAAAGTAAATTAATTACTTTACTGATTTATTATTACTATGTATTTCTATTTAATATTTACATTTCATTAATAAAAAGAAAGGTTTTATTAATGTTGCTTCACTACTACGTTGAAACAATAAAGTTACTTTTCGATAATCATAATCTTAAAAACTTAATTTCCTTCCAATAAAACGCATCATAATACCGACTAGTTTATATTTCACAAGCATAAACAAAAAATTATTATTTCCAAAACTATATTAACCGGGCATTATTATTTGATTGGATCAAATAAGAATGAATGAAACGTGACCGCTTTTATCAAAAATCATTTAATCTAAAGCTTCAATATTTCAGAGTATTTCCCAGTTTTTTCACGTACGCCAAATGGTGCTATCGAATGCGACACCTTATTCAACAGTACTGCTTTTCATAATCGCAAATTTTCGTCGTAAAATTTCCAAAATAATTTGTAAAAAGTTAGTCCGAGCAGTTCCATGACATCGATTGCCGGAAGGAAAAATAACGAAAGAAAAAGAGATCGGAAAAGAAGAGAAATGGAGAAGATGGAACGAAGGAAGACAAAGCATTTAAAATTCAAAATGCACATCCTTCGTGTTATTTATAGAAAATAGCAAAGCGCTTCTAATCGATGAAACCGACTCGCGCGCTTTTCATAAATCGAATTTTCGATTGTTTATCCGCCGTCAACATCCGATTACTTTATTCTCGAATTTTAATGCGATGTAATGGTGTACGAAAAATACGTGAATTTTTCGCATTCCTCGAGGAAATCTTATTTTTCGTCTTCCTCGCCAAACATTGGAGTATTCGCGAATAAAAGAAGCGAATGAAACAGACGGAGAAAGATTGGAGAAGAAGTAGAATGTATAACAAAACAAGATCTATGAATCTTGTAGCTTCCAAATGAAAATGCATCAGAACTCGTTCTCGTGAAGTAAGGGGTGTTTCATTCAATTTCGAATCGATACGCCACATAGGATAGCATAGGTCTTCTATTCGGAATAAAAATATTCTGGCAAAGTTTCATCCCGCTCGATGCTCTACTGTAACTTTAATATTTATGAAGAACAATTTTTGTACTTACTTATCGCTTTTAATCGAATTCAAAATTTATCGCATAATTTTAACGAAATGTTACCGAAAATACCGAAAGCATTTCAGTAGAGGAAATCAATTTTGGTCAGAAGTCATGTAATTTTCTAAGGATTAAATATTAAAGCAAATATTCTTTTTTTGAAACTTCAAAATTAAAAATGTAATATGAAAAGACGATGCTTTTGAACTGTACACTACACGCGAAAAAAATTTGGACAAAAAAATATATTTATGCTGAGGAATAATATACAAAGAACATTTGCCATGTGCACCACTCCTGCCGTGTTCATAAATGAGCAATTTTTTAAGTTAAATTTTCACGTTGTGAAATTGTAGAGTACGAACAAAAATATAAATCACCTATCCAGGTATTGTACACATTCATCTTACTTAACGTCAGTGATTATAACGTTGAATTAATTACAATAATTTCATCTGACTATTTTTCCGCGCATCTAATTTGAATGTTAGTAATTACATTCTGACTCAAGGTATCGTAATTTTATCATTTATAAAATCTTAATTATGACCAATATTCTGCCCGGGTAATTAAATATAAATTACTGATGAAATAATTCGTCTGAATTTATGCTCAGAAAAACTAAATTAATAATTAGTATCAACATTAAAAGACAGCAGCGCATTACTGTTTCACAAAGTCGTAATTTTTGAGTTTTCAAGATGTCGTCAGAGATAAAGACAGATTCTACCTCTTGTACAAACAAGCGTGTAACACATTGCTGTTTATTCTTTTTAAAAGATCTGTCGTAAAATTTTTATTGCCACCCTGACTATTCTCGCGCTCTGCAGTTTATAAATGTGTATTACTTAACGAATGAAACTTGCATTTGCTGAACAGAATCATTCAATTTGTATAAAATTTACATAATTTTTTGTTCATCAAACAATGCACTTCCTCATTAAATTGAATAATTCATGATTATTGAGCGGCTAAATTCCGTCGATTCGCATGAAATATTGTCGGTAAAATAAAAACAGCCGGAGTACTCTTCCGGATCCTTTTGATGTCGCAATTATGAATTACGAAAACGTTAATGCAACAGAGAAATCGTTATGTTTTTCGAAACGTCTCTTTTAATTATAAACGGAGTGAAAATAACGCGAGAAGGCGAAGTAAAGGCGGAATAATGGATGATTTTTTCGGTCCTTGGCAAGAAGCTCGCACGGAGTTTAAACGAGTATTTTGTATTTGTTTGAATAATGATATTTTTCAGATTATACGTTAGACAAAAAAATTGAGCTTGCTGGACAAAATCTCGCTCGAAGCCTGAAATTTGTACATTAAGCTGAGATAAGCCGTACCTCGCAGAATTCACGTTACGTTTCTCCGTCACGAACACTCTTGAATGCTTTGCATTTATAGCGTTAAATATTTTGTAGGAATTTTAAAAATATGACATCGTACTTTTCTTGGAAAGCAAACGACTGATTTTTGTTTCATTGTCCGCATTTTTTGTAAAAGGAATGCTTCATTATAAATTTAGGTTTTTCTTTCTATTTATTATTATTTTTCATCATCGATTTTGTGTTGGTATAAATAAAAATCACAGAATCTGAACCATTAGTTATATATTCTCCAAAATTATCTAACGAAGCTTATTCGAATTATTAATAAATATAAATTGGTTTAATAAATATTGAAATATTGTGCTTTGCGTAATAACATTTTTTTCCGTGAATTGAGACGTATTTCATATCGTGCTATTCTCGTCTTTCTCTCTTCCATTCAGAAAGAGAGAAATCCGACTGTTTGAACATTTAATTATATCATGTACATAATTGTATGCCTTATAAAAGTACACGTAAAGTGTATATTTGTAAAAATTAATTATTTTAAAAAATGTACGAGAATAATTTAAAAAATATTAAAGACATATTTTTAATAATTTTGTTAATTAGTCAGTTATTTTCCCCCACCTCAAGAAATGTTTTTATACACGAAGTGTATAAATTTTTCGCGCTGATTGCGAATATGTAAAAAGACATTGATTTCATATGTTATTTCACTCCTTGGAGAGGAGAGGGGGAGTTGACAATCAAATAATCACTGTGATTATTTAAGAAATATATTTATAGTTTTTTATATATTATATTATTACTGGGTACTGTTCTTATGAAAATAAAGTGAAATTATATAATTATTGCACATTGCATTTGCTACTGAGATTAAAAAAACGCAATATGTTTAAAACATTAAAAAGAAACTTTCTCGGTGCCATTAAAATTAAAGAACATTTATTTTATTTATAAATATTCTCTATTAATCTATTAAAACTTGATGGAAAAATGAACACTTATATTTCATATTCGTGACGCGCATGTGATTTCATAAATGGATCATATGTTCGAAGTATACTATATTTATACAAGTATAGCTTATGTGGCAATCATATAATTTTTATTATATAGCAACATGATATAATATTTTTTATATCTTCTTCATAAAAAATAACATTGTGAAAAAATAGAAATTTCTTAGATATTTTAATAAATTTAATCATAAATATTGATTGATGATGTTCGAAAAAAATATTCAATTGACAAAGAAAAAAAATACTATTGTTTGCAATCATAATGAATATTTGTTCGTGACTCCAAATTTGAGGTTCACTTTTACGCTATAAGTATATAATTTTCTCTTTCAAAAAACTTATTTTATCCATATATTTACCTTCATTTTTGGTGGCATATATCATTAAAAATAAGCAATTAAATAAAGAAAAATAAAAACCTCGTTTATATTGGAACTAAATTCCAATCTAAAATCATGAATTACCTCAAGTAGCAACTTTGTAATGAGCATGACAAACAGCCGCATTATTTATTTGTCTCTTCATATCTAACACAATCGTTTGCAAAAGTTTTAATGTTATTATGAATTATATTACATATTTGTGCACAAGTTCATTAAACAGATGCTGTTTAAATAAACTTTTTAGATAATTATAAACAAACAATAGACGGAAGGCCGCGATTTTATAGAGAATTAAATGTAATTAGCCAACAATTTGGTACAGAAATTCAGACCGTACTCGAAATATTTATTAAACCACGCCACCGAAGAAAATAATGTTTCCTTTCATTACCAACAAACAAATCGACGGAATTTACATGCACTTTGCATGCAAGCCGCAAACGTTTAGTTTTCTTCTTTTTTTAAACTAATCTCTTAACCTAAACAGTCATGCAAATATTCAAACGAATTAACTGATGAAACTCACATTATGGTGCCATTTAATGCTCGTGGGCGGAGGATTGCTTTGTACATCGCAGACAAGTTTCAAGTCATCCCCTTCTTGAAGTCTATCCAGAATATAACCATTAGCCAAATGAGCAACAGCTACCGGTGCATCTGCAGAAAAAGATAGTTAAAGTTTAATTCAAATAAACAGTGCGCAGTGTCGTCCGGCATGAAACGGAACAATAAGGCAAAATTAGTTTCTACTTGACCCTCACCCAAAATGTACAATTTCACGCTGAGTACCTTTCACATTCCGTTTAGTTTTGGATCCACGGTAAGCAAAAGCAAAGAACCGTTATATTATGTCGACATATAATTTAAACTCCTGCGTGTGTCTACGTGCACGAGCGCTGCACTCTAATATAAATATGCGGGGAAATGACTTGCTCGCTGAGTCATGTATAATGTCGTCTCATTCTTTGTTAACAGACTATGTATAACGCAATTTGAGGAGATGTGCATTGCAATTGAATCGTTTATTTGAGGCACAATGCGAAGCGCCAGTTTGCGTTGAAATTGATATACATTGCTGCGAAATTATGGTTTCAACAACTGAGGGAATTTCCTCCAGGAGAG
Organism: Leptoteleia sp. ZL-2020; assembly: GCA_022817305.1. Lineage (NCBI taxonomy): Eukaryota > Metazoa > Arthropoda > Insecta > Hymenoptera > Scelionidae > Leptoteleia > Leptoteleia sp. ZL-2020. Next base: position 14,618 of record JABFPN010001428.1, on the reverse strand, counting down.
CAGAAAAATTATGTGACCGACAAAGCTACGGCAATATTTGAAATTTGTGCTATTTCGCGTTATTTTCTGTGGGGACAATCAAAAAGTCCCATAGATCGCGCCCGGGCTATTAAAGTGTGAATTGTTATTTTCGAAACTGTTTAAAAAAAAATGACATTCGTACTATTAGTTTAATTTGTTCCACTTTAATTTAGCATACATTCCGTTTGCTTTATGTTTTATGCATTCGTGTGAACGTTCCATTTCAAATCCATATAAATGTCGTAAGAAAAATAACACTTTTCTTTTTGCACATACATCAGCGCTATGAAATTAATGTTGCATTTTATAAAAATAGCGTCGTATGAAATACACTGTAAATCCATTAGCATGACAAACATTCTTTTTTATAATGTTGGTAAAATACTGTACAAGTATCGGCGCCATAAATTCTTGCCTGGAGATACTCCCGGTGCTGCTTTACAATTCGACAGAACACGACTTTTGCTTAAGTCACAGAAACACTTTTCAACCTTGTCCGTTTCAGAAATATCTCTTCACCTTAGTAGATTTCTGGTATCGCGTCTGCTTTATATTTAGACACGAAAAAGTTTAGAAACGATAGTTATGTACTATTATGATGCTTTTTCGCGAAAGTTATATGGTATACGAATGTCACAAAAGACCGAACGAATCAATATATGTTGTGTTCAAACGACTGAATCAATATTAAATAGCTCGATTGCAATTTCGCATTTGTCGAATGTCTGAGGAGAAAGCTGCGACGGGGATCACAGAACATTTTTAATATGTCAATAATTGGAAATTATGCTCAAACTCGATGAAAATTTTATGGAAAATATTTTACTCGAAACAAAAAGAGTAAGAAAAATTATCTTCAAATATATACATATTATATATTATTAATACACATTTTACAGAATTACCTCACAACATACTTTTTATCTATAACTAGAAATAAATAGTTGATAATTCTTTATAATATAACTTTAATAGCTAAAAGTTAATTTTCTTTTAATACAGATTCTAAAGTCATTAGTATTCAAAATTACAAAAATATATTAATATAATTTATTATAGTCTTAACATAGAATACTTGGAATTGTAAACAGTGTGCAAACGTCTTTTCAAATTTTTTTTAGTTTGTTTATAAACATTAAAACTCAATTATTTCATTCCACACATAAATTTGTCATTCTAAAGATACATAATACATTATAAATGCTTCATTTTAAAGTTACGTAACATTTAAACATTGTTTTATGGCATAAACTTCAGTGTTTGATTTTTAAAAGTTTATTTAAACTTCCAACTTTTAATACATTTATTTTATTTTTATTTCAAATATAAGTGAAATTTATCGTGGAAAATAAATTAGTTAATTTTTTATTGAAATAAATAATACCCAAAATATATGTAAAGAGTCAGCAAGAGATTAAAAATAAAATCGTTTTATTAATAGCAACGAAATATTATATCAGCAATATCACGTTTTGAGTACAAGTAAAATGCGAGGTTGCTTTAGAATAGATTTCAATAATTTTAACGCAATCTAACCTTTGTCTTGATATTAAAAATCGAAGCAGTTTACTTTAACGTTAATATTTTTGCTGAAAGGAGTGGTTCGGTAACTTGGTGGAATATTTATTTCGTTGAAACATAACTCGCATTGTTTACCTGGGAGCCGCGCAAAAATTGTTATAGCGTCAGATGGCGGCGCAGAAAAAAGATTAGCAAAACGGCGACATTAATTGCTCGCGACTTCGCTTGAATTTAATTTACAATTTTCCTTCGGTGGCTTCGAGTGATATATTCGGTTGAGTTTACGAGAGTCTTGCCAAGAACCATTCGTTCATTTGCCCAGTTATACGGCCTTAATTAAAGCGGTGTCATCCGAGTTTCCGCGAAGAAAGAGGCGGAGCGGAGTGTGAGCGCGTGAAAGAAAAGGACGCGGCGAAAGAAAGAATTATCGATGAAAGATCGTCCGAATGGGCGCCCTCCTTTCGGTATTCAGGTCTCCGCAAAGTTGAGATTGCAAATCTAGACTGATTTTATCTGCTTTTAGGACGTTCGAGGAAAAAAGTTCATCCCAAGTTGGCGGCACCCTTCTTCGCGATGGAAATGTTGAGCCTTTTTGCCTCCACTTTTCTTAGTGCTACCCTTCATATTCCGGTGCACGCTTCTTGCCGCGGCATACCACTTCTTCAAACAGAGGAATCGTGCTGATCGTGACATCCCGAGATAATCAACTACTCAGTTCGCTTCTCAGTACCCAGATTCATTACAATAACTTGATATACGTATTGTCGTTGTATCTGCCGCAAACTAATTTTGCATGGTTATTAAAATTATTGCAAATTAGCGTTATTCCAACCATAAAAGTATCCCATGAATTGAAAAATTCTACGATTTCTCATTATATACGCGTGTATCTAAAAGTAATTTACTAAGTTTTCTATCTTGTAATTGAAAACTTTACGAGAATAATTAGGGTGAATCAAACGAATTAGTCTATTTAATGCACACTAAACATTATTCGAGTTCTAATTAAGAAATTTTGTTATTAAAATCTTGCAATAAAATGTGGAAACTTCGTTTAATGATTTCGAACTTGACGCTATACGGGTTTAAGAGTAACTTCTGACAATTTAACATCGAAGTTCTCAATTTTTTTATTACCCACGGAGAATCATGGTTACTTAATGAAATTTTCACGGCATTTCTGTAGCTACTTTATGAAGTTACTTTCTACATCTATATAGGTGCTACTCCATAATTTAGAGTAATTTTAGCAGGTTTTATATTAAATAAAAAAATATATCCGACAAGTGTTAAATAATGTCCATCACTTTATCAAACAAGTGTAAACTCCCTGTCGTTATTATTAAAGTTTACAAAGTTTTTAATATAATTCAAAAAAAGGTAATATTTCTTTGTTGAGCTAACTTTCTAAAAAAAAGTACTTTATTTTTATAAATTGATTATCCAAATAATTGTTGAATGTATTAATTAAATGAACCCGGAAGGAACTCTATTGCAAGAAATATAAGTAAATAAAATAATATGAAAAATAAATTATGCTTATTTTTTGTTGAAAAAACTTTATAAATAAGATATTTGGATTTGTACTAACAATTTACATCTTCAAGAATCAAAATTGTAAAAATATCTTATTGAAATTAATGCCACAGTACTTTTACAGTACTCTGGCAAGAAAATGGAATGTAATGTAAGAAATACAGTTTCTTTCTTCCAATGTTTTTCCTTTGCAATTGGAATTGAAACTGAACATGTATAACTTTTTATTTCTTTCTCTTCCTATTTGAACTTTTAGTTTGAAATACTTACATACGTTATCATGTAAAAGGAGTATAATATTTATAATTATATATTTATAATTTGGTGTTTTACGTTAAAACTTTTATGAAAAATTAAGAGAAACAATGCAATTAAGTTAATAAAAATAAAAATATACTTCGAATGTTTTCTATAAATTACAGATTAGTTACATAAATTAAATATCTTGAGATAACATACAATAACAATTAATATATTTAGCCTAAAATTCTAAAACGATAAAACATTTTTTTGACACCTATATAACCCAAATACAGCATAAAGTTATGATTACATATACAATATATTGTGACAACATGTTTTCCATTTATATAAGTGCCCGATCAAGAAACCCGTTTGAAGCCCTGTCAGATTTTCATTACTGACCACTTTTAGTAGGGGATCAGATATATAGCCCCACTGTAGTTCTGATCGAAAAAAACAGTAGATCTAACCCCAGTTGATGTCATTATTCCTGATCGGGACCATTTAACAGCTGTGGCACAACCGATTAAATTTCTTTTAGGTGTATAATAATTTTGTTGAATAGTTTCGTGCAAACTTTTTTATAAATTATTTATTTATTTCATTAATTTATGGATATTATGTCAAGTATATTACAAAACAGTTCAAAATCGGAGTATCAAATCGACGAAAACCAAACAATCCGACGAAAACATCATCCCAAATGATACCATAGTTTGCACATTTTCTGAGTAGTTTCGCGCGCGCGCATCGAGGTATTACTGATACATAACAAGCTTTTTAGTTAACGTATTATTTTCCTCGGCGTGTACACGAAACTAATTAGAATCAGAATGAGAACGGAATACTATGCAACAAATGGAAACAAAAAGGTACGTTTAGTATGCAACCATAAAGCTCAGTGAAAAACGAATAATTGCTACAGCGAATTGAGCATTTTAAGTAGAGTAATTCAGGTACTTTCTTCGTATTGAAGTTTATCGCTACTAAGACTCAAAGGTGAGATTAAATTTCACAAACAAAAAGCGTACAGATGCTATCGATATTGTTTTCATTTAGAGGGTAGAAATATGAAATGAAATTTGTTTCCAGTTTCAGTGGCAGAAATAATAATACCTTATTTATGAAATGAAAAGGAAAAAAAGCTCTTTAAAGAATTTGAAGTATATCAATACATTTTTTGCTAATATTGGAATCCGTTTAATGACGCGTGCAAACGAGTAATATCCTACAGAGTATAACATTTATTAAAATGTACATTTTTTAAGCCATACATATTATTAACACAAATGCCGTGTTAACGATATAATGTTTAAAATAATTAATGTGATAAAAGTACAATGAATGCTCGGTACAATGTAACAATGTATTTATTTCGTAAGGTATTTGCTAAGAGATCGATGGAATAGTCAAAAATATTTTCCAATTTTACTCTTACAGTTGCAAAACAGGCGCGAACAAAGTAAATTGCTACCGAAGCAAAATAATTCTCCATTGGAAGTGATTGATTGATGTTAATTTTTAACGAGCATACTACGAGCCTGGATTGATGGAAATCTGCTGAAAATGACGATGGGGGAAAAGTGTGCTAGTTTCGATTTTCGTTTGCAAAGGAAATAGCTGGCTATTAGAATGCAAACAAGTGCTCTCGAGTTTGATCAGCGTGGGGCCGGAATCTCCCCTAGCCGACCGAAGAACTAACCGACCGATCTCATCCTACTTGCGGCCTGAGACAAACTTCGTGCGAGTTTGGATCCTTCTATAACTCGATCTGCAACCTCGTTTGGCTTGTTCTTGGTGGCGTAGGTTATCTCAACGACTTTGAATCTTTGATGTTTCCGTAGTAACATCGATTTTCTATTGAACGTACGATGAAAATGAAATGCTCGAATAGCTTGAAACCGCCCAGTTATTGAGTGCATTCTTGTTCAACGACTTTGGAAGAGGTGGTTCATTCAATGTTAAATCTTCGAGGGAAGAGGACCTATTTCACCTCCTGTGCTAAAATAAGACCAATTACGACTTATTCTGCCAGGTGGAACAAGTTATTGCTGAATATGGCCGTCAATTCGGACGGAAAAACCGACGAGAATGGAACGAAATCTCGAACGATCGACTTGAAAGAAATACAGACTTTTCCATTTTACCGATTTTTTGGTTTCGAAAAGTTAGATTGAAACTAAAAGAGGTTAATGATAGTTAGGACTATTGAATACGAAGTTTCCTCTTTCTTTGGATAATTTGATTTCCCGACGGCTGCCCTTATTTGTACTTTATTTTTCCAATATGGCTAAATAAGTCGAAGGTTCGATTGGGAATTCCTTTATTTAATGAATTTCGATTTGGAATTAAAATGACGAACGAAAGTTTGTATTTTAGTAAACCCTTTGTTTTAGAATTTCCTTTGAGCAATTTCCACGATATAATGTAATAAAATATTATCAGTAGAAATGTGTGAAATTTACACGACTCTGCCAGGTGACACTTTGAACAGAATTTAGAGATAGAGTATTAAATTAGTTTCATGTAATTCTGTTCAAGCTTTTATGCCGTCGTGTATTATAATTCTACTAGTTAATGTAATTAATTGTTTAATTTTATAAATTAATTAATTATTTAAAGATTTAATACAGTTAATCAACAAGTAAAAACATCATTGAATATGAATATTTACCATTGTCACAGCAATGCTGATATTATCATGTTTAATAAACGATATGTTGTTGATGATGTGATGACGCGAATTATTTAAAAGAAATTAAGAAAGGATATTGGATTGTTAAGATTCTTGATTATTCAAAGTAATTGAATAACAATCAATCAATAATTTCAATTACAAATGTTGATTAAACATCAGTGAGAATATAATCATCATTGCATCAAACAAATCGTAACAGTTATCCAATCACAATAATTGAATTGTTGATAAACACCGACATTACATATCAGTGAAAAATAGTCGACTCTGAAAATTATTGTTTCGTTTAGTGAAAGTTTTAATACGCTGAGAGGAATATAATCAAAATATATATGATTATTATAACATATTTTTTCTTAGCAAATGTTCGTAATCTGAATACATAAGGCAGTGAATCTAAAAAGTACTATCACTGTCAGAACAACTAAAATGAAATTTAAAACGTACATATATATTATTTATACATACAAAGTTTTTTTCCGACTATGAGAAATGGACTCAAATTGCAATCTTTCTATTTTGTACTAGGTTTACTAACACAAATCGTACTTTACTCTATCAATTTTTTTCTCAGTGTATTAAATTTTACTAATGCACACTTGTTTTGTATCTAATATTAATTTATTAGTGAATCCTTGTGGTATAGTGATAGATCAAAATTTACTTAAGGACTTGGTAATTTACGTTACAATAGAAAGCACTGTTGCCAACTACCTACTTGAATACACACGAGACTTGCAGTATTTTCTTACAAAAGGTAATTGTATAGTCACATAAAATATAGTAAGAACCCAAAACTGAGTTCCATGGGGTGAGGCGCAATCAACTGTTACGTAAGCGGCGAATTTAAATTAGGATGATCTCTCGGTAAGTTAAAACTACATTAATTTTTAGAGCAATTACTCACAGTCTATGTCCATTATAATTGGAGTGAATCATCCATGATCAATTATTTTAAATCTACTAATACACATTAAGTTTATATGTATTTGTTTTTTAATTTTCAATATAAAAAAGTAACAATACTATTTATTAATTCAGATAATAATTTGTGGCATCTATGAATTGTAGTTTTGATAAAACTCATCCAAGACTACGCATATTTTCTGTTATAAATAATAAAACTAACGTAGTAAAACGCGTATTGGTACGATTGCCTTTCTATTTTTTTCCATCTATAGTATACAACACGTTTTAGGAGCACCATATATTCAGATTTAAATGTATTTTTTTCTACCTTCGCTATAAAAAATAAGCTGAAAAATTCTTGTCCTTGTTTTTGCGGGTATTAGCGTTTAATTTATACATAAAGTTGAAATAAAAATAAACTTTATGTATTTTTATCTGCAAAACGGGTAGATAAAATGGAATTTGTTTCACCTGAATTTTTGTGATTTTTATCTGTTGTATCGAGAAATTAAGAATATAAAATGTACACGCTTAAGTGAAAATAACGAAATCAAACTAAAGTATAAGTCACGTTTTACGCATTTCATTCTTTATAGATTTAATTTTTGCAAATAGCTCTCTTTTCATCCTTGAATTATCAATAATAATAATAATAATAATAATAATAATAATAATAATAATAATAATAATAATATTACTTAAGCAGTTCTAAAGATTAAGCTTTCCAGTGTAATACATCCGATTTTGAACTGTTTCAAACTTAAAATTTTAAGTTTTTTAATCAATGGTATATATCTTAGAAATAACGGTTTGCAAGAGAAACTTAAATTTTAAAGTATTAAGAACATTTTATGTCATTCAATTTTTCTTTCTTGTAATTTACATCATTGTAATTTACCTTTTTTGATAACCTCCCAATTTGCCAACTGTTCTTCTTCCCACGACTCATCACTTTCATCATTCAGATTTAAACTGAACTTTAGAACCAAATTTACAAACAACCATAGTTAAGAACTGTTGAGTTGTGCAAACTTTTGTGCCAGGTTCCATCGGGAATTATAATTAAGCGAAGATTCTCAGTTTAAAATAGCTTACAATAAAGATATCTGCCGACCGAACTTTGTCATCGTTTTCGTACGCTCGAATTGACGCTCAATTTGTGCACTCAATACGCGCCTGTCGTATTGTTAACTTTTAAAGATGACTTTCTAATTCCAAGGCACAATCTAAGATACGAGTCACGGCGAGAATTCGACGGTCGACAAACGAGTTTCAGGTCCTAGACTCGAAAATTGTAATCTGTAAAGTTTCTCCTTCCGGCGGTATTGCGGGGGCGGAGGTCGAAGTCGAGTATTTTGTCGGAGTGGCTTTGACTAAAGCCCAAGAGAATCCAAGAGCCGTTTTGCGGTTGGCACGGTTACTACAGTGTCGTTTCTGCGTTCTCTTGCCTCAAACGTAAACACGATTAACGTTCGCATGTACCCATTTCATAATAGATAGTACTCCAATAAAATTGATCCCGTCCGCTTATTTCTTTTGTTTCCCCTGCTTTATTCCTATTCGTAAAAGACTTAGACTTGTGTAAATCGCGCAGTTCCGGATGTTTCGGATAATCCCGTTGCGCACAGTGCAGGCAAATAATTCGCAAGAGCGCAAGTACAATTTTTGAGCCCATGCATATAAATACCACGTGAAATATTGCAACTTTGCAAAATTAAAGTGAGTCCAACAAGATAGAATCGAAATCAGCTCAGTTTTGTTTGTTATCAACAACGTAACTTTGGGAAACTTTTCTAGATTCTACTTACATTTCAATTTCTTTCAACCTAGAAACTCAAGTGAGCTGGGACCTCGACATAAGGCATATTTTCATCTTTTCTTGGCCTTCGTATAGCATGAATTGTACCTCTCTTTCTATCCCTACAATTCTCTCATTTATAAGTTTCTCATGAAAAATAAACAATGACAATAGTTATCAATTTTAGTTTAAACTATTAACGGAAGTATTTGTTGGAAAATAACAAACACAATTTTACACTGAAAGGAAAAATATAAGAAAAATATAAGACAGCACAATATGCTTGCTTAATTTTCACATATTTCATAATATGTGGATATTTATGAAAAGAATTAAATTAACACTGAAATATTATTCAAACTGCAAATTTTCTATTGATTATCCAAATAATGAAAAGATAAAACATTGTAATTCTTTAGCAAACATAATTAAAATGACACGACTCAGCTGCAATAATATTTGACTTCTATAGACACATTTCGCGTGATTTAGTTATCAAATGTTGCAACAACAAGGCACCCACAGTTGATTTCAGTCTGTCAGAGTTAGTCTAATTTATTTACGAGTTCCCTCGTAGGCAAAGCGTTGGCAATGTTAAGCAAAATGTATGCCTGTGAAAGGACATGCTGGGCTTGATGGAAAACAGTTATGAAACTTACAAGCAACACGTAAGACCTTGGTCTCTTCGAGCACTCCGCCTGGAAATCTGGGATTTTCAGCTCGACAAGTGAGCTCTTTGCCGTCGTCGTCTTTGCCTAGGACGAACGCAATCTTACTGACCGTGGAATTACTTCTCTGGATGGTTATCGGACTAGGATTTCTGATTACAAGGCCGTCCAACCGCCAGACGATTCTTGCTGCTGGCGAACTTCCCCAAGTTTCGCAACGCACCGTCACTGGATGACCGGCTTGGATCTGATCCTCGTGCAGAATAATCTTTATAACTGCTGGCTTTACTGTAACAGTCAATTAAATCACATCTTACTTTTTTATGCTACAATTTAGCTCGCGAATAATTTGTAAAGAATGCGTTAAAATAATTAATCTAAAGTAGATCGTTCATTTATGACGCCAGGAAATAACTTTCATTACGACAAGAAACACTTTCAATACGATTTCATTTTACATGTATTATGTACATGCGTAGTATTAAAGTGTTGAAAAAAAAAAACTTCAATAATGTTTAAAAATAAATCGTAAAATAAAAGTGATTTTGCCTAGTGCTCGATATTGCAAAAATTTCAATTATTTATATTTGTACTTCCATATATATTCTTTCAGATTAACTTTACATTTTTGCGCTAACTACTTGACTTATTATTTTTAAATAATACAATACCATTAATTTATCAGTTTAAATAAAAATATATTATTGAAAATTTTTAACGAACTAACGTTGCATTGGTAGAGCACACTTTTATACGATTATCATTGAACATCCGTCAAACGGCGTGGAAAATTGGAGAAAAACAGCGCGTTAAAATATTAAACCGTTTCGTAATTGGAGCACGTGTCATTTCAAATTTTATACAATTATTTGGTATTATCATTATATAAAAATAACCGTTGCTATTCCCCTCGCGCGGCAAAATGATATTGTCGCGTTGCGCGAATGAATAAATTATCCACTTCCATTGTTTCTTGTCAATTCCGATTTTTTCCGTACGAATATATGTCCGCTCGAAAATTAAATCACGAGTTCTCACGCAGTTATTATTCATGGAAATTAAATTTAAACTTGGTCATAAAGTTCGAAATCGATCTCGCCAGTGAATGTTTACTTTGTTTTCGCATTTGAAGTCGACGGCAGTTTAGGCCGCGTTCCAAAACTTTGTCCACCGTTATGCCATCGAGGAAATTATTTTTTCATAACTCACTCGCAGCGGCGATATTGACAATTAGCGCGCCATTATCATAAATTAATATTTAGCAACAACGAAAAATAAAAAAAAAGCACACAATCGCGAAAACATTGAAAAAGCCTGAGCAGCAAAGGGCCGCATTATAAATTTAAATAAAAGACATTCCGATGTACACATAAGTAGCACTCAATTTGAATTTACAAACACATTTAGAAATAATGTACATAAATTTCAATTTTTACGACCGAAATTTGTGCGAAAATCACTTCGTTTCGTGTACATTTGCCCGTTTCCGCCGCGACTTTATCCTTTTCGCGTCAACTAACTCCCGGATAAAAAGGTCCCTGTAAAAACGTGATTTGCAAAAGACGCGCGATGAAATCGGCTTGTGGAACCATTGTCGGGATAATAAACTGATAAAGCCGTGTCCGACCAGTGTCGTGGCAAGGAAAGCTCGACGCTGCAAAGCACCTGCGAGTCGAATAATACTTAAGGCGATTGAAAAGGCCGATCAAGTTGCGCAACCAGTCCACTCGTCCACGTGCGAATTTGTCTTTCGAATCGGCTAACAAAAACTCGAGAAATGAAATTATTCACCCGCCCGAATAACTAATCACCCGACGTTCTTTATCCGGAACCAATTCGTTAGGCCGGAAACAATGCAAGACGCAATAACTTTAAGTGATTGCAAAATGCAACAGCCCGAGAAAACAAAACCGTCATTTTGTAATGAACGCGCGGGCCATTGGGCGCGCAATTTATGCCGCCGTTATATTGCAATTTGATTATTACCTGCAGAACATTAACTTCATCAATACGCAATAGCTTGTAATTAGAAATTTAAATTATAGCCGTTCATTATTTGTAATTATCGAGCGGCGCGCGTTGCGCGCAATCCCGTCAACTAATTTCCGCAAGTAAATCATTTTTAATATTCATAAATGTTATTAGTGCGTTGCGTCATTGCGGCCCGGCCCCCATTAATTGGCCGAGATTACGTGTCAATTTGTTGCGCGCATTTCGCGCGCCTTTTTATTTTCGCGTGGCAAACTTTTCCGGATTCGACGGCATTTCGCTAATGTGTCAATTTTCCACGCGATTAGGTCGCGCCGAGAGTCGCGCCGTTAAAATATAAAACGATGAAACACTTGTCGTTAATTGGAACCAGCAATTAAAGGCTCGCGTACTGAGCACTTTGTACGGGAAACCTGGTAATTTTAGGAACAACCGTTAATCAAGCCAGCATCATTAGTCAATTGACAGTCGTGCAGTACTTTTTGCCACGTGGGATGTCGCCTGCGTTATTTTTTTTTATCCCCCTCGGTTCTCTCACTTTATTCCGGGCAAAACATCTTCGCGCTAGAATATTCATTGGCCAATTCACTCAATTTAATAGCGGTTGAGGAAATAAAGGACCATGCTTTTTTGTCCATTCTCGTAAGTTAGCCGATAAAATGAGGATGATTTGTAAAATGAATGGAAAATTGTTGGAATTCAAATATTGATTTAATTATTCGGTTGTTGAGAACTGTCTGAGAAAACGAAAATATTGTGTGGAATATTAAACATATGTTGAAAATTTATTTCTTTTGATTATTCAATTGAGATAATAGTGGCAAACTCTAATAATCAGAAAAATAATCCTCTAAGTTCGGAAAGAACTTGGTAGTTCATTTAATTTTAAGTCTATACTGATCATTTTTCTTTCACCCAATGTTAATTTAATATTTAGACTAAAAGAAGTATACATGGGTAGAAAAATATTTTTTAATCTTATATGTATTTGACAATAATGATTAAAATACAATGTCGAAAACATTGTTCGATAATTTTAACAAAGTATTAATGGATGTAGCAACGTTTCTGAAATAAGAAGACCCTTGTTATTTTGGTTGATTTCAGTACCCAATCTATAAATGTGCCAAAATTCAATTTTCCAATTCATTTAAAACTTAGCCGGGCATTCGTGACAATAATACTTAATTTTCGTTCGATGAACATTAAGGAATATTATCATACTCCATTAAATGTGTTAAAGTTAATCAGAAATATTGTCATTTAATATATAACTGAAATAATATTTACCGCGCAGCGCTGTTTACTGCATTTACATATTCTAATTAAATTAATAAACAAATAATTGCAATTATTGATATTTAAATGCTAGCGACATTACGCCGCAATTAAGAACAAGCGGGAATTTAATAATCAATAATTACAACCAATATGTCAGCCAACCATAATTTCATTTATTCCCCGTGTGTAAATATAAGATAACCAATATTGATATTTGCATTGCCTAAATTCTGATTATTTACACCCTACAACGCGACAAAAAACTAAATTCATTCATCGAACGCCGAAATTAAAACGGCTCGCGCTTCCAAGAAAAATACAATTAAACGCGATAACAAATTGTCTTTGGCGCGGCTCTTATTTATATTTCACATTCTTCGGAATCATAATCCAAATAACATTTTGGCGAAATAAAAGTGTCGCGTCTATTTTCGGCCGTATTTCGCATCGCTTATAAGCATCCGCGATCGTCTTTCCGCGATCTTTAATTAATTAAAGCGCGCTATCATTTATTCACGTCAATTGCATCCTACCATTTCTCTTTTGCTCCCGCATTCGTCATCCTTACGATGACTATTCGCAGTCGTTCATTTTGCGCGACAAAAATATCCAGCTAAAAGAGTTCCATGTGTTTGCCTTCGCATCTGAGGACACATATTTTTACTTTGGCAACGCTTCTTGGAAATGCGGTCGTCAAAGGAGTCGAAGTAGACCGCCGTGGAATTTGCTTCTCGTTCGTTATGGGTCATCAGAGCCAACTTCTGTAATCCCCAACTCAGCAAAGCGGCACATTCAACGCGCTCAAATTAATACCACAATCGCGAATAATCCGACAAGTTTTTTCCACGAAAGTTTTTTCTCGGGCGTTTCCGATAATTATCATTAATTATGTCGTTACGTGTAAATGTGTGATGTGGCACAATGATAGCTCTCATTTCGCTGACGTTAATTGATATAAGCTTTAATTTTAAGAGTTTTAAGGTAAGAAGAATAAAGAAACGCTGGCTTAAAGGCTCGTACAGGCATCTTACGACGAAAAATACTATAATTTATAACAACATTAAATGTCAAGTTATTTCTTAGATCCCTATTACTTGATAGGCATTAAAAATTTAGTGAATGTCCTATAATCTTTAATTTCATTCAATTGACTCTTTTTGCCATGGAAACGTCTTTTTCTTTTGAGGATTTATATAAAATTTATATAAAATATAATAAATAATATGGTAATTAAGATGATACGTGCAAGGTGTAATGGTTAAAAATTGTAGATTCTATTTTATAGCATGCAAACAAATATTCTTGTATATTTTACTTTTAAGCTCACCTTACACTTACATTCCGCTACTTCCCTACTTGCAAATTGATGAACTTATGCATACAAATTCTCGAACCAACGTTTAACTTTCATCAAAGTCTTTAATATTTTTCAATAATTTATACCTTTGCCCCATTGGAATTGCAGTTATAAATAAAGTCTGACGTCACGGTTTGCGTGCATCAAAGAAAAGTCGCTAACAGCAGTATCTTCGTGCTAAATGCACGCACATGGAAGTTAATTATTCGTCGAGAAATTTCGGGCAAAAGTGATTACTTAAGTAATTCGGTACTCACAATAAATGTCAAGAGGAACTTCTTGAACCAAAGGCTTTCCCATAGATCCCGACTGAGCTTTACACTCGAGTTTCGTGCCCCACAAAGCCCGGCTGACATTGCTGATGAACAGATGATTCATCGTGAATTTACTCGATGCTCCGCCCGTGAGGGGTGTGTCGGTGACGCCGTCTAGAAGTTTGCCGTCCTTCCACCAAGTCACCGAAGGCTTCGGCTTTCCTGGCTTGCTATTGCCTCTTTATATTCGACTTGATTTTCTTTTGATTTCATAATTTTGTATTTTTGTCTAATACAATCATTCATTTGTTCTCGTGCAATTTTTTGTTTCTTCAAAATATAT
>JABFPN010001427.1:0-29454 GCA_022817305.1 Leptoteleia sp. ZL-2020 | reverse complement strand
ATTTTCTCAATTCTGCTTCATAGTTGACTCAACTTTACATATTTATTGCACGAAGTGAACTGCACTTAGTTGACTCTAAAACCAACTTTATTTTTATAGTTAGGATAACCGAAAATTTCTCTCAGTGCATTTAGGAATATGTCCGAAAAATGAAGTATTCTCCTATTAATAATAGTAAAAATGATAATCATAAAAACAATTATTGTCGTATTAAAAGCTACTACATAGCCTTTAAATTTTACTATTATTTTTAGCAAAAAAATTTATTCTATATATCTTTAAATTTCTTTTTTCTCGGTGTAATTTTAATTCTTATTCGTGTAAAAATGTTGATGTAAAAATAGTAAATTGTTTATAATAAACAGAAAATAATTTCAAGTCATAATCAGGAAGTGAAATTAAAAGAATTCTAATGTTAAAGAGGTATTAAAAAAATTGAAAAAAAAATAGATAATTTGTTACGTTGGTAAATCATATTGAAGTTCGGAATGACATACGAACGCATCTTCTGACGCAAAGTACGAGTAAAAAGTATTGTCACAGCGATCTCATTATTTTTATCTTCGATAAGCGGGAAGCAAAAAACAACATGCGGACGTGAAAAACGGCATGTAGACTCGTTTTGAAATAAGTCGAAGGAAGGCGCGACACGCCCATCATTATGCCTTTATGTGCTAATGTAATTCTTCAAAAATACGCGTAACCCGACGAAAATTATGCAAATTTCGGTCGAATCTTTTCATTTGAAAAAGTATCATTAATGGATTGAATTTCACACAAACAGGTATTTTTAGTTTCGCAAATTATCATTAATATTATTCCAATTATCATTACTACTAAGATTCGAGACATTAAGAGATTATTAAAAAAAAGTATATAAATAGTTATTTTATAACTTCAATAACCTTCGGCATTATTTTAATAATTGCTTTTTAATTATTATTTGTAACAGTTAAAAAAAAAATATCGTCCAGCATTTGCAAAAATAATGCCATTATAACAGTTATTAAAATAACATCAATGGATGTTAACTTTATGACATTCATCACATTATCTGATATTAATTCATGATTTTAATAATTTAGATTTCAGAAGATTAACCCGAGAGAACAATTAAACAATATTATACTGTCTGGAATATTATTTTAGTATTTTAATTAAATTAATTTTTGAAACTTTCAAGTGTTACTTTAAGCTAATTTTGTTGACTATTTAAATAAAGCATAAGCTATTATAAAAAAGAATATTTTTGGCTGATGTGATAAGTAAAATTTATACTGTGCTACTGAATCATGTCTTTGAGTTTACACTACTTTGTATATGAATGTAAAGATAAATTATTTCATCTTAAGTTATTTGTATTATCATCTTAGAAGAAGTGTTAGATTTTTATAACTTCTTAATGCACCGTCTTAGATGTTGAGTAAATGTGATACCGTTTTTCGAGATTAAACTTTAAATAGTCAAACAATTTTTATCTTTACATAGCACTAAATTACAGTAACTTTTGTAAATTTTCCTATGTCATGTTTTCCACTCGCTCTTTGTTGAAAAAAAAATTACCTCTAATAAATTGGTATATTTCCATGTAAATAACTTATATCAATATTTTTATCATAAATCAAAAAAAAGTCTATAATCTCTGACAAAGGAAAATAGTCTTGTCACCAAAGTATATAATTGTTATGAACATATTTTAATTATTTTTAAGTAATTTTAATTTTAATGCAATTATTATTAAAAATGTGTTTTTGTTTTCAGAAGAATTCCTCTTGAGGGTTAATTGAATGAAAAATGATTTGCGTTTAAGGGACAGCCATTCGTTTCCACTAGGTATGTTACTGTTGAAATATAAAATATTTATAATCTTTTATTAAATCGTTAATACTGTTAAAACATATTTGTTAATAAATATTTATTAATATTTATTAATCACAATAGAAATCAGATTTTATAATATGCTTTATATGCTTTTGTTAATAAAAAAATTAAGAGGAATGTTACTTAAAAAAGGTGCAATTATGCTTATCAATTAATTTGTTATTATATCTTATATAATTAATGTACCAAATGAAAAAAGGGACAAAAAAATCCACTCCACGTACAGAAGGTGAATAAAAACTGAATAAATATATTAAGCAAATATTTAATAAATAAAATTCAATAATAATGACTATTCAATTAAATATTATTAATCATAATTAGTGGAAATATTTTTTATTGCAATAAATTGCGACATGTTTGTACGTGAATTAATTTCAATATTTAATTGTCAGATCGATTATGATTCATTTGTACACTATTATCAAGATTAATATTTGTACATTTCTATATGCATAACATTGCACATTGACAAAATACTAATCATTCAGTTCTTTTACAAAATAAATGTTTTACAACAATTTAATCGTATACTCGGTATGTAAAAATTTTAACGTTAATAATATTTTGACATTGTTTAACAAAAATAGAAACAATTTTTTTAATTCATTTTCAAACGATATCTTTTTTCCTTATTATATTCAGGGACGAATATTTCATATTCACTTCAATAATGTTTCAATATTAATTTTGAATAAAATTATCATGTTGACAGTAACTACACAATCTAGTTGAAATAATCGTTATTATCTAATATTATTGCATTTAACAATTGTTTTGCTTTCAGTTCACGCATAATGTAATAAGATTATTTTTAATCTTAATCTGATTGAAAAAGAATCCATCTCTTTCATCATCGTGCTCATTATAAATTGCAACAAAAATAACGATCGGAAATAATTTTCATATTAATTTATTTTCAATATTTGACGGGTCAATTTGTTTTCATTTCATAACTTGTCTTAATGTCACCAAAAAATAAAAACAAATGTTCAATAGTTCAATAGTCTTAATCAAAATAATCTTAATAATGTTCAATTAGAAGAAATGCATTTAATGTATTTCATTTTTGTAAATTAATTAAATAATAACTTTATCGATGAATCTTGAGCAATAAAGATAATGATCATTATGCATTTGTAAAAAGTACAATTTGAATAGACGGGTAAAACGTTAATTAATTAGATTAAAATCCGAACTTTCTATCAAACGATTCAATTTTTTTTTAATGTACATTCTTAAAACGTCTGATTTGTAAATAGGTTAACATAAAAATGTTTAACATTTATTGTCACGGTTGAAAAATGCAACTTAAAATTACATTGATCATAATTGCCACGCAATCATTAAAACGTGATCTTATTTAAGATAAATCGTTCAACCTAAAATTACATTTTATTGCTTTTAAATCCGTTTTTAGTAAATTATATTAATTGCTCCTACAAAAATACTTGCAGTTTTTTTTGATGAATTATATCACGTACAACTTTTTAAGTGCATTGTAATAAAGTACGATAATTTTTTATCTGGATAAAACTTAAAATATATTTAACCATATTTCATAGTGAAGACAAATTTTACAGTAAATTTTACAGTAAATTTTTTTGATTTATTTTCCACGAAAATCATTTATTAGTATGTAATTAATTTTTTATTTAAATTTTAAAGTTCATACATATATTTGCCTATCAAATGGTAGTTTAGGAGATAGTTTAGGAGAATCGCCATTAAAATGACTTGTTTACGGTAGGTAGGATATTTGTAAGATTAGGTACGCGTTGGATATTGAAATATTGGCGGTAAATTTTTAAATTATTGCAGGGAAATTTGAAATGTTAGCGCGATATGAAGTTGCCAAATATGAATACTAAGATTAATTAAATGTATTATTAACTTTCACGGATTATGCAAAAAAAAAACTGTAATAAATGAATAAATTCATTGTGCTTCAAAAGCGTTTCAAAGCCAGCATTCATTCTAGTAACATTTAATTTAATAAATTAAACCCAACTTTTGTTACTACCACATAATATATAAATATAATAAAAAACATAATAAGAATCAACTGCACAATACAAATAGGATAATTTAAATTAGTGGTTGAAAAAAGGAAAAGATGAAAAGGAAGAGAGAAGAAGACGAGGTTAAGAGTGTGGATGTGCAAAGATACAGTGTTGTTCTAAGTGGACTACATAGAAGTGTGTTAACATGTTTTTCTATCTCTCGGAGCGCATCCGATATTATTGAATAACACAGGAACGCGATCGCGTGCAAGTGTACGTGCCACATACAAACGCATCTCAGATTACTTTATCCATTTGCGAAACTTTGACGTAAGCACGCGAGTTTAAGCAAGGCGTAAATAGATCTCTCATTTCTTTCAGACCGGCGAATTAATCTCAATCAGACGAATTTTCGCAGGCTTTTGTGCGAGCGCGCACGGCCTCGTGTTCGGAATTGCGATCGCGCGATTATTGCCGCTATTTTTCGACCGAAATCAAACAAAAAGAGCAACAATTTATCGGCGAGCGCCGCGCGACTCGCTGAATAAATAAATGGAAATAAATGCCCGCCGCGAGACTCGCCTTGGAATCGTTTTTATTTTCGAAAACGGTATCGCCCGGCATGGGATAAACTCGAATCTATCTCTCTCCCTCTCTCCCCTCTCCTTATTCCTTACCACCTCCTCTTTTCGTCTTCATCTTTTGGTGGAATTTAGGTTGCATTTTTAGAAGCTTAATTTTTTTTTCTTCGCTTATTTGCATATCCACTATTTTTGAAATGTAAACTTTCGCGCCTAAAATGATCGATGTTCTTGTTTCACTCGTCGTTTTATTTCAATCCTTTTGAAATTTGTCAAATTCTGTTATTCTTTCTTTCTTTTTCTTTTTTTTTTTATCTAAATAAAAATAAGTCTTATGGCGGGATGATAAAAGTCATATTTTTGTTCCTCCTTTGATTCTTTTTTTTATTTCGTTTTATTGGTGAAAGTTTTTAAAAGATTCTTGTTTTCGTGCTGTAACTGTAGATATTCCCTCTTATTGAAACTTTCGCGCCAAAGATAATTGATGTTCTCGTTTCCTTTTTGCGAATTCTCTCTATTCTTTGGCGTTTTGTTAAATTTGTTGTTGTCTCTGTAAAAAAATCAGTCTCGTGCTACGGGTAGTTTTTTCTTTCTCAATTTCTGTTGATTTTATGTTTTTAATTATAAACATGCTTGTTTACTTACAAGCTAAGTATACGTGTCTAAGTTTTATGTACACATCTAATCGTGGTTATATACAATGAAAGTAGTTTCGTGATTAGAAGCAACGGGATAAATTTTTTTTTTTCGTACTACATGATACAGTAAAACTAATATTTAAAACTAGTATCTTTTCTTTTAAAAGTGCTGGGTGTAGTTTATGTTTATGGTAGAAATTCAAATACTATATTCAAGTATTCGTATGATTTTTACAAGTATAAGTAAAAGTATATCTGTCAATTTTTTAAGCATCTAATATTCCTGACTTATACTGAGAAAAAAGTTGGGATAAAAATTATTATACTCTATCTAAAAATGGGGAGAAATGACATCTCGTCATTCTTAATATAGAACTTAAAAGTAATGATGTGAATTACTTTTTTAAAGTAAAAATTTATTACGATCCAGTATAATAAAAATTATTCTGTGGCCACTTTTAAACTGTATGTTAAGTGTGACAAGTCATCATATGTCGTTCGACCCCAGTTTTACATACAGTATAATAATTTTTAACCCAACTTTTGACTCCACTGTAGGCATACATGCATATATATTTTTTGGGTGTGCAAGCACATATTTCTTTGTCGAACTAGTGTCGAGAGTGGTAGTGTGATAGTAAAGGGCGTGGCTATAATAAGGAATACTATAAAAGCGCTCATATTCCCGAATTATCGTGAAATATGGTAGCAACTACGAATATATTTGACTATACGTTGATTCAAGAAAGCGCCTTAAAGTGCACTCGTGTTTGCGATTAAATTGTCGTCTTATTATCGCCATCCATCAACGTAAAGTCGTCAATAAGAGGCACAAGTATGGGAACTAAAAATAACCGCCGCTTTAATTTGTTTAACCTCTATTTATACGCAATCGCCGATCATCGAATTATCGCGAGCAATGTTATTTTTCTCCTTTCATTTGCTCGCTTAAACTGGCCTAAAAAACACTTGACAAATTTGTATATATTATTAATTTGTCCAAAAAAATATGGCTTTCGAGATAATTCTCCGACTGACGTCAATGACTCTGCCGAGGAAAAAGTCTCGTAAACGATAGTCAAGCGTATCGATAAGATAAAGATTCGCAAATAAATACGAGTGTTGAACATTACAAATCCCCCTCCTTTCGAGTTAGTCTTCCCACCCTCCCTTACGAAGGTATCCTTTTGAGTCAAGGCAAAATTTACTTAACTGCTTTTCTTCTCTCTTCGCTTTATCGTTAATTTCGTTTTCGAAAATACTGAAAATTTCAATCTAGAATTATGTTAAAACAAAACAAAAAAGAAGAAGAATCAATTTCAACAAAACATTCGCTAAAAAATTAGCGAAGACTTATTAAAAATATTAAAAAGAAAATCTATTGAACATAAAATGATTCTATTATTCTTAAATAAAAATTTTTTGTAAGTGAATGAATGGACAGAATTTAATCGAAAAATATATTAGGTTGATGGACAAATTTAATTTCGTTTGTATTGAAATAAAAGTTTGCGAGAATACAAATTTTTCTTTTCATATTTTAATTTGTAATTCTTTTATAATCGTAATATTTGTTTTTTCATTCGAGGACATATAAACCGAATGAAATGTATAATTTTAGTTTTCGCAGTTTAAAATCAGTTGAGTTAAATATATTTGACCGTTTGTTATTACAGAAGGCACTTAAAATATATTTGCACTCACTGTGTGTAATAACATTTGACCTCTACTGTCGGACGGGGCTTGCATTAACTACAACTATTAAGTACCCTACTAACGCACAATATCATAATAATATCGTAAAATATCGTTTTATAATAACGCAATGTGCACGAATTGTTTAACAATCAATTGAAACGTGTCATGATTATTACATCAGAATCAATTATCTATCAAATTATAATTGTAACAATTACACGAAGAGAAAACAATATTAAAAATTAGAAACCAAAGGGATAACAAATGTTGTTTTTCAGAGTAGTGAATTTTCAAGTCATAAACTTGAAAAAATTGAAAAAGTACCTGTTACCAACGTAAAATAGTAATTTTCCAAATTTTTCAGGTATATGAAGTATATGACCACTTTACTAACAAACAATGTAGGAAATTTTTATTAAATTTTCTTTTTTCTCCTTGTGTAAATAAAAACTGAAAAGGTATCCCTGCATCCCTTGTATTTTCGTATTATGTTATATTTTACTGAAAAAAATAAGACAAAAAAAAATTACTGTTTTAACTGTATTTCAAACGTATGTTCGTCTTTCAATAAAAATTACTGTTTTTAAAAGAAAATTTCCTGTTTTATCTATAAACATGACATTTAAAATTAGAATCTTTCCTTTTAAAAAACAGTAATTTTTAATGAAAAAAACCGATACGTAACTGAGTCAAAGTTAAAAACAGTAATTTTTTTTCTATCAGATTTTTCTCAGTATACACATTGAGAGAATTTTATTTGCAGTTGCTACTATGTTTTATAATAACTCGGAAAAATGTGTGCAGTTATAAAGTTTTTATTTTAACAAGTGACAATTAAATTAATACAAATGTTAAAATAAAAAGTGTCAAATTTTACTTATCTCTTAAGAAAGCAACATCACTTCATATACACGTATATACACTGAACGAAAAAAATATCAATTTTTAAAAAAAATTACTAGTTTGGCATTATACTATTAGATTTTTAAAATTTATTAAATCAGTTTATTAAAAATTGTAATTCTATTCAGTTTTCTACAATTAGACATTCTATTGTGTTGGTCAGGACAAAACGAGGACCGTCTTCAAAATGACCGTTTCATACGTAACCAATTTGAGGACGTCCTTGAAATTGCAAAAAGTTCTAAAAATTTGTTACGCGTATATTTTCAGGTCCTCAAAATATATGTTTCACAACGATATATATTTATATGTATTATGCTCGGAGCATCATAATGCATTAGAATTTTTTCTTCATCTCGACACGAGAAAGAGCGGCGATATCATCGCGTACATAGTTTATAATAATACACTTATTATGTGCGTTAAGTCATGACGCGCTGATATGAACGTGTATTTATGCTCCAATTTTTACAATAATTCCTCCGCTCGAGTATCTCAATTCATTTTCAACGATTACTCTATCGTTGGCGGGGAAAAATGTGCACAACACTTATCTGCACGTGTTTCGCATTTTTCGCAATGAATAAAGCGCCTTTGATTACTCGCGCGCCGATGTTTGAATTAGCGCTGACCTTGAAGGGAAACCACCGACAGATGGCGCCCGGCGAAAACTTATTTCGCGCATCTTCAAAAGTGTAACTCGCGCCTGATTCGGTTAGGTCAGGGTTTCGCTCCATTCAGTTGTTCAAACTTAACGATGCCAAAGGGTTTATTGATTTTCAGTAAAACGAAAAAAAAAAAAAAAAAAAAGAAAAAAGATAAAAACGTTGATTGAAAAAGCTTTTTTGCCGTTATAAAGTTAGAGTTGCGTGAATATCAGAAAATACATTGTAAAACGGAAACCGTGCAATGAAATAGGGGAATAAAATGAAAAAGAGGAATTGAATAAATACTTTTGTATATAAAAAGCAAAATGAAAAATGATATTAAAAAAAAACTTTTTTTTTTGTTAGCTTTGTCGCAGATGAATTATGTTTTATCTCGTTCCGTCCAGGATACGCGGCGGTATAGAAATAAAAGAGTACAATTCATTCATTCTTTCAATAATATCATTAAGACACTTTTTTAATTATTTATCACTTGTTATTATATACGCGAGATAAGTCAGGCAATTTTTGCGGCAAAGAAACTCGTACGATGCTGTTTGTAATTACATACAATCAGAGACGCAACTTTATATAATGCCACGTAATTTGTACAGAAAGGAACCGAACATAGTTGATTACGGTTAACTTAAAGCCGCATATTGTAATTAACTGTCAGCGGGTAACAAAAATCAAACTAAGAAGGAAAACGTTGGAACAATTAAATTAAATCGAATTTTGATCTACAAAAGTGAAACAAACTAAATCAATTTATCTTTTTTTTATTGATTTTTCATCATCACTTTTACAATTTTCTTTATTTTCTTTACTTCATGAATTAATTTACTTATCAAAATTAGTATTTGTTAATTCGTCTTATGGCTTCGTGGAGATTTGAACCGGATACCCGGGGTATTGTCGCGGGAAAAGTCGATTAACGATAAAGAAAGGTGAAAAATATTAATTGCGCTCTCGTTATCGAACGGAGTAATGATAAGGTTGAAAATAACGTGACATTTGCGGGGATCGATACTCGAATCGGTGCATAAAATGAGCGTGCAAAATATTTAATACGCGCGCAACATGCGATTTTATTTGGCGCGCCTATTCGTCGGAGTCGCGCGCCGTAGGAAGTAGGTCCCTAGCAACACAGCGATGGACTTAACGTCCGTCACCTTCAAGCGGTACTCGAGCTTATTATTTGAGCGCCGCCCACGCGAATATAAAACCCGCCGGCGATTAAGTCAAAGTGAATTTCTTCCCGAGCTGCTAAACAAAAAGGCTCGCGAAAAGTTCGCGAATAAAGCAAGAAAATGAATAAAAAAGAGGTCGCTCGTAAATTACGTAACTTCCAAAGTACCCCGCCACCCCCAAGTCCCCCCCGCAATGATGAGAATAAAATTAATATCAATATTAATGAACAGCGTGCTTTGTCGTCGGATGAAATATGGATTCCGCGGAGGAGCGCGAAAAAGTTCATGAATTTACATGTGTATCGCAATTTTCGAGTGCCTCTGAATCCGATCAGACTTTCTTTGATGAGAATCCGCGGCTTTTCCCTCCTTTTTCCTTGGGTTGGCACGGGCAAATTAAATTACAGTTATTACGTGAATCTTATTGAGCGAAATAAATAAGCCGCGGAGGTTCAGGAAAAAAAGTTGTAATAAAATTTATTTCAATTTTTAGCCAATTGACGAGTTTGCAAGATAAATTTTTGAATTAGTTGTTTTTTTATTAAACTTTATTAAAAATTGTATATATCCCGAGCTAAAAGAAATTATAAAAAAAAATGTTTATTTCAAGTGAAAGTTTTTTAGTATAGTTTAAAAGCCTATAGGGTTTTTAAATTAAATTAAATTTTCGCTTTTTTAGTTCAATTGTTTTTGAAATAATTTTAAATTAAATTGTATTATTGATTGAATAATATAATATATAATTTAATACAATGCAACATTTGCTTTAAATAAATTGACTTACAAATGTCTTTTGAGATTTTCCATCACATTTTTAATATATTTTTATTTATTTGTACTACCTTTGAAAATTAAATTTAAACTTCACTTCCCTGACTGCTTTATAAATCCAATTCTATCCCCTTCAATTCTAAAATAAATGAAACTCAATAAGAAAAGCAAGATTTTAAAGGTAGTCGATTCAAAGCAGTGCTGTAAAATAAAGAAAAATGTCACATTTCAATTCATATTTATCGTCTTTTATACATAAATTAGGAGAAATTTCATTAAATCACTCTGTTGAATTATTTCATACGTAGAGAGTCGTTTAAAAATAGTGCATATTTAAATTAATTCAATACGAGACCAACTTCTACAACCAATAAGACTTTAATCTCACTTCATTGAGACGTACTGTTCAAGGCTACGTAATATATTATTCAGACTCTTCGACATTATTATTAATTTGTCACAAACCTTTTATCCAGTATTAACTTTTTTTAATTAATTCTTTTTTTTTTTGATAATTTCAAATAAATGTGTTAATAATAGAATAATAATGATACTAATGATATTTTCTTTTTGAAATATTCTATAAAGCGTGTGAAGTTGGTCACGCGAGATAAACTCGACTAAATTCAGGCGAGTCTCTAATCGTCGTTCCATCTTTGGTGTACATACATTATTTTTTGTTAAATTATTAAAATAATTTTCTTACTTAAATAATAAGAAAATATTTGGTTGACTTAACGATACTGTTCTCCGCGTGCATTAATTAAAACAACAATGTAAGGCAATTAAATTTATCCACGTTGAAGTTGAAAAGGTTGACTTTGAACGCACGAAACTTCTCGCAAGTGGTCTACCTCAAAGAACTCTTGATATACCGCGTATAGCGTAGCGCGGCAAAGACGGAATACGTCCGATTTGAGCGAGCGATAGGCGAGAAGGTGACGCCAAAAAAGTGGCGCGAGCCGGTCGCGTTGCGAGCCGGCCCCGGCGACGATGACGGCGATTAATAATCGCGAGTTACGCGAGCGCTCGTTATCGATTGCAAAGGCGCTAATGTCGTCGGCGAGCGACGACCTCGGTGCGCGGCCGCTCGCGGCAGACGTTTTGGCGTCCGCACCGGGGATTCTTGTTTCGCGAGAAAATGCATATTTGTCGCGGTATCGATATAAATACGCCGCGGACGCACTTGGCACGCAATTCTTGGGGTAGTCCCCGCGTCGGCGAGCGCTTACGTAACGCGCAACCGGCTGCGAGGCCGCGCAACAACAATTTTCAATTCCTTCATCGCGTGTACTCTCGAGTGGCCGCGCGCGCATCTCGCGCGCCTTTTCCAAATTCCGCGCGGCAATACACAATTTCGTGTTACTCCTTCCCCCAAAACTATTACTCAATTTCATTTCAAATCCCCATCTCCTCTAATCTATTTCGTATGACTTTTTTTAAAACGGATTAAAGTCGAAATTGTCTTTCCCCGCGGGCATTAAATTTCGCCGAATGTGAATTATAATTGGCCGGGAAATATTCGCCGTGCGGGTGGAATGACATTTAAAACTGATTGCCAGACTCATTCATTTGTTAAAATTCGACAAAGAATTTCGTCGCGTCCATTCACTTATTTATTGTTATATAAATAAAAGTTGGATTCTAAAATAATGCGCACGTTAAAATAGTTGCTTCTGAGAAACAAATTTTGTCTCAAAAATAGCTTTGAAAATAAAGGGAATAAGAGAAAAAGAGTAGTGGGATAAATAAAATATTGCAGCGCCGATAAAAACTTCAATGCATTTACATTGGCAAAATAAATGGGCGCATGCGTGTGTAAATTTGCGGAAAAATTTGACAAGCAGGATTTTCAGCTCGAACGTAAGAATAGAAATAAAGTTTTACGAATGTCGTTGACACTGCTATTTTGTTTCGTCCGAGGGTCAATTTTTGACGTTCATAAAGTATTCTCAAACGTCTTATTTTTAATATATTTTAATTCTAGATATAATTCAATTTTTATATAACATTATTTTGACACTTAAAAATTTTGTACGTAATTTTATCAGTATTAAAAGAAATATTATGAATTAGTAATTCTTGGAGAATATTTTTAATTTAGTTACATAAATGTATTAAAATAAGAAATTTAAAAAATTAAATTAAATATTCTGAATGGAATTTAATTGCATATATTAAATGATAGACTTTGATCATTTTTAGGGAATATATAATTAAAATAAAATATTAATAGAACTCAAGTCAATGAACAATATTTATTATATTAAAAATAGTAGTGCACTTCATATTTTTTTTTCCGTGTAGTATAATGATACTTTGTAAACTATGTTTACTAAATGTTTATTTTTATACATTTAGCTTATACTATGAATATTTAATTTGTTATAATAATTGAGCAATC
The DNA here is from genome assembly GCA_022817305.1 of Leptoteleia sp. ZL-2020. NCBI lineage: Eukaryota > Metazoa > Arthropoda > Insecta > Hymenoptera > Scelionidae > Leptoteleia > Leptoteleia sp. ZL-2020. Next base: position 16,738 of record JABFPN010001427.1, on the reverse strand, counting down.
AAGCATGATAGCATTAGCAATGACAATGTGATTTAAAACAAATAAGTTATTTCAAAACAAGAAACATACTACAGTATTATTAGTGTATGCTGTTAGTCAGCCTTATTTTTTTGCATCGATTGTCATTTTAATTAAAAATCATTATTATAATATTATAAATAAGAAGTTATTAATGTCACTTTCTTTAAATAAAGTTGTAGGACAAATTACGTTCACATTCGTTTCTTTATTGTCTATACATCTATATATATATATATATATATATATACATGAGAAATAAAATAAAAAAAAGAAAAAAACACGAAATTGTAAGTGATTGTATTTTGTTAGGTTTCCAGTTACTCAATTATAATATTACGAATTCAACGGTAACAGTACAATTGACTTTCATCAGATTTAACAGCTTTTTATAACTAGCTTACTTTGCTAAAAAATATTGTAACCATCGCGTTTTCTACGGCTAAAAGTTTTCCCACGATTTTTGCAAAGATGCACTGCAAATTGCCGAACAATGTTCGTCTGTAATTTCACTGCGGAAAAAGCTGCCCGATAAAGTCTGAATTTAAAACTACACTGAGAAATATATGACAGAAAAAAAAGTATTGTTTTTAATTGTCTTTCGGATACATGTCGGCTTTTAAATAAAAATTATCGTTTTTTTAAAAGGAAAGATTTTAATTTTAAATGACATGTTTATAGATATATTTCCAAATATTCCTATGTCCGAATCCTGAAATATTTATGGTACATTTCTCGAGTAATAAAAAAACGCGAAACACCCAAGAATACAGCAGAAATATTTCTTTGATATATTCAGAATTTTTTCAGAAAGTACCAAAAATATTCTTTGCTATTAGGGTATGTACATCAGATTAAATCTGGCAATTTTTTAATAATAATATAACATAACTTTCGATGTTTTTAATACTACGTATGACGTTAAGACTCAAAATAAATATTTGTGTTGTAACACTAATTAAAGGAAAGTAAATAGGTTGCAAAAGTGGCGCCTTTGCGTAGGAAAAATTTGCTCGTCATTACAAAAACCGAAACAACTTGGAATCGTCCCCATAAACATCGACGAAGCGTAAAAGTTACGGCCGATCGAAATAATAAAATGGCGCGGTGTTGGAGCTATTCGACATCATAAAAAGCTCCTTCGCGGTGGTCATATATCTATTCGCTTAGCGGCACCTTCTGCCAAATTCTAAAAGCGGCCATTTATAAATATTAATGACAAGATAAGTGTTCTATATGTGTTTGAGATTGAAAGCCACTAGAATTAGAAATAATGAAATTGATGCTGATTAAGAGTAGAAAAAAGAAAGAGGGAAAAAAGGCGAGTGGACCATTGATAATTTTTTTTCTTTTATTGTAAATATACATTGCTTACACGTAGAAAAAGTTTACAGCAAAAATAACCATACTATACAAGAATGCTGACGTAAAATATATATATATGTGATATTTTAATATAGTAGTAGTCAAAAGAGTACAAGATTTATAAAATTTACTAATATCTTGATGCTTGTAAATTATTTCATGTCAGTATACTGAGAGAAGAAAATATCAATTTTTAGTAATAAATTTATTTACAATTTTATATTTTTAATATAAAATTACATTTGAAAAAAATTGTCGTATGGTAAACTAAATTATTAAAATTTATTAAATCAGTTTGATAGAAATTGTAATTCTATGTAGTTTTGTGCAATTTGACATTCCGTTTATTAAATTTTTGTAAACTGTTTTATAACTGCACGAAGAAAAAAGTTGGAACAAAAATTATTATGCTTTGATAACAAAGCTGACGTAAAATTATTTCGTAAATCATTATTATTTGGCAAGGTTCAAACGTATTCGTAAACGTCCTTCAATTTTTACTAAACTAAACACTAATAAATTATATAAATCTTGTACTCTTTTATTTGTCAATTTATTAGAATATCACAACAAAATGTTTTACGTCAACGTTGTTATGCAGGATAGTAATTTTTGTGCCAACTTTTTTCTGCGTGATGTTTATGAATGACATAGATTAGCGTTACTAAATAGCGATGTCTGATGGATAAAATATAAAATCAAAAATTGGTCAAAGATTAGAAATCAGTTTATTAAAATTTTTAGTCTAGTTTCTAATTTTTATTCTTCTTCTTGAATCGTTATAAAGTATATTAATTTTTGTTCTCAAACGCATATGGAACAATAGGAACTAGTTTTTAGACATTCTTTCAGTTCCACATAATTTCAATTATTTTTGTAAAGTTCTTAAAATGGTACCAAAAATATTAAAAAATATTCTAAATAATATTCATGTGCTGTCCCCGGGATATTATTCGCTTACAGGATTTACTCAACATTGACCACATTTAAAATTAAAAACAAAGTAAAATTTCGCGATTCAAACAATTCCCGAATCGTTATACAGAATTTAGTACATTTTTTCATCGATTTTTCTCCCGATTCCGCACGCGTAATAATCATTTCGGAAATTGGGCCGAATTTTGTATAATCCTGACGAATGATGCATGTGATAATCTATCGCATTCGAACGCGTCAGTGGCGATTGTGCGACACCGAGATTATTAATTTTAACCATCTAGTAGTTTCCGCGCAGAACGGCGGAGAAGGGGGAGGGCAGGGAGCGGACTCGTAGGCGTCGGTAACCAGATTTGCGAGTTAATGAGTTATTCTTGGAAATGAAAGAAAGGCCGAAACGGAGAGACGAGGGAAGAAGAAGGAACGAACGAGAAAGAAAAAATGATACGCAAAGTCGGGCCACGCGCATGCGCGCGCGCGCGCAAATTCACTGGACGGGGCCCTATTTATGCCCTATTTATGTTTAATTCTACTGAAACGGTTATGTCACCTAATTTAACTACAACGACCGCTGACTCTTGTCCTTAAGGTCAGCACGATGGAATTACGCAACTCAACCGTTATCGCACGGTCATCATTCGTGCTTTCAGCTATGACTTTTTTCCATTATCACGCTTTGCATAACTATTTGCATAAACGCACGCTCAACATTTTATCTTCCGTCGAGTTTTCTCTTGTTTTAACAAGCCGATGTACTCCTGCTTTTTCTCCTTTTCAACGTTTATTCAGTTTTAACGCGTTGAAAATTATTTTTGTTCGCGTTAATTAAATTATTTTTTTTTGGGGGGGGGGGGAATTAAGGGGGAAGGTTGTGATTGCTTAATCGACACCCATCCAGTGAGGCCAAAAAATTATGCTGGCGGCACAAAAGTAGCACATAAATAGCAAATAATTTCTGTATAGTTTTTTTTTTCGATTTCGCGTTATTCGGGGTGTAGTATCCATGAGGTGATAAAAAGCCGAAGACAAAAAAAGTGCGCTATTGAAGTATCAGTGGTGCGATCATAAAAAGATGTTATCGTGGGTAACTTAATTTTATTACGTCCTATTTAGATAAAAGCGTCGCTATTGTAAATTTACGAACGAAAGTAATGACAATAAAAATTACAGTTTATGGCGCGAGATTATCGCCGGGAGTTAAGAGCGTTGTTTGTGCACTTGGAGCGAGCGAAAAATTGTTTTTCGGTCATACTTGAGATGCGTCAATTTGATCGCCAAACATCTAGGTGATTGCGGACGTTCGCGCTCTTAATTCTCTCCGTTTGGTCGCGCGGCCGTCAATAATAGCTTATTTTTCGTCTTCGCGGCCAAAATAATTCTTATCGTTGGTTTGCCTACAAAATTGTAACAATTATTCAATATTTGAGTTCAACTTTTAAAAGAAATTTACGTAAGGTATTTTAGATACAATAATTATAGTATGTCACTAAATGAGGTAGGAACAAAATTAAATTTTATTTTAAAATTCAATGGATTTAATGGACAGAATGTATGTTGCCTTAAAGATGTTTTTTATAAGCTCTATAAATTTTATTACTCATTACAATTTTTTTCGTTTACACTTATATATATATATACACGGAGAGAAAAGATTAATAAAATTTACTGACATTCTTAGTAAACTGGTTATATATTGGCAAAACTTGAAAAATTACTATCTTAAGTTAGTAAAACATATCAATATGTTCAAAATGATTCTTAGAAAGCTGATACTTTTTACTAACTTAGGATAGTAATTTTTCAATTCTTGCAAGTATATGACCAGTTTGCCAACAATGTCAGTAATTTTTATTAATCTTTTTTCTCCGTGTATATATATATATATATACGTATGACAATGAAAATCTGTTTAGCTCATAAATTTATTTATCTCAATTAATATTTGCAAAATTTTCAAGCAAATTTTATTTTGTAACTGTACAACAAATGAAAGAATTTATTGTACTTGCAAACTGCTCTTTCCAACAAAGTTGTTGTTATCAAATCCCATGAAACTCTAATAATATTTAATTAATATGAACAGCCATTAATTTAATTACATTTAATAATGTCACATTACACATCGCATTTAGGTTGAAAATCTCACAAAGGTGAAAAAGGCATGGGAAGAGGAGTGAACAGAAAGTTGGCAAGGGGTAAAAGGAAAAAGAAGAAATTGGTGTTCGATGAAAGCGACGAAAGGTCACGATCCGATTTGTCACGTTTCGGTGGCTGCGCATTATTTCGCCCGGTTCCCCCTCCGCTAAATAAATTAGACTCGTCGCTTAATGTCGAGTGTTTTCGCGAAAAAAACAATTAGCATAACAACAATGGTATAATAATTTACGTGGACACGCGTACACCCGATGAAATTATTATGTAAAATATTTTTTTAAAGTAAAATTTTAGACCCGTCCAGATACCTTATCGTGGGCAATTATATCATACACTTTGTACGCTTAATAGATACGTTTGGTCGCGGGGCCTGTGACTCACGTTATTGCACACACACCGAACTGGCTCGAAAACTGGTTACATAATTATTATTCGCGCTTTTTATTTTGCTTTGCCGATAACGTTCGATTTCAGCGACAACATTTTTCCATTAGCATCGGTTTATTTCGGTTCATCATTGACCAGTCGATCATTTGCAACATCAATTATCTTCGACCGCTGACAACGTATTGCTGTAGAAAAAAAGAAAGAACCCTTTCTTGCGGTCCGACTTTTGCGGCAATAATTACCAGAGTTTCGGTAATAATTACCAAAGCAATTCAATTATCTCGAAAGTTGACGGCAATATCGAGGGAGTAAATAATAAAATAAAGCGCGGAAATGGGGTGGGGGGGGGAAGAGATTGAAATTATTTATCACAATAACTTACGAGCTTGCGCGAGTGAAAGAGATGGAAGGCCCTGATAAAAAGAGAGATAATCACCTATCGTAACGCAAACTGGGTGATATTCCCTGGTTTTTACAATGTCCCAGTCGCGGTCGAGTGAGCACTCCGCTTTTAAATCATGATTACAGCACTGCAATTAACTGTTAAAAAATTTAACTATACATCGTGAATCGAAGTTCGGGACGCGCGCATCCAACTAATAAAGTTTGCGCTGCAACGTAAAACTATTTGCTTAAAACAGTTTAGACAACAGCCAAAAATTGCTTTGACCTCGTTTTCCACTTTAGAAAACTGCATTATACACACCTTTCCTCTGGGACAGATAATTTTGTAATTTATGATCCAATAATTGGGCGTGTTAATTACAACGATTGTTTGAAAACAGTTTGGAAAACAGCGATTAGAAAAGAGTTGAATTAAGGACGAATAAGGGGAAAATGCATGGAAGGAAAATATTTAGTTGTAATAACCTACACTCCGAAAAATATGGCGGAAAATATTACTGCTTTTATCCGTGCTTCAGATAAAAATCCGTTTTTCAATAAAAATAATTGTTTTGTTTAAAGCAAAGATACTAGTTTTAAATGTTATATTTATAAATGAAACAGAAATTGTTCCTTTTAAAAAACAGTAATTTTTGCTGAAAGACAGATATACATCTAAAACACAATTAAAAACAGTAATTTTTTCCATCATATGTTTCTCATTTTACGAATTAAAGAATATCATTGATCGATCGATACGGCTCTCATTTCCTAGGATTATTGTAAATATTAAAGAAAGAATAAAGAAAAACAGGGGTGTTTGCCTGAAGATGTTTCTTTCGGCGTAAAAATAAAGATCGGCCGACCAAGACTCGTGATTGGATTAAGAAAGTCAAACATAATCACGCGCCGATCATTGCAAACAAAATTGTATAACTGCAGGCTGCACAAAAGCTCGCTTTTGAAAAGCCGTAAATAACTGGCGTTGTTTAACGAATGATAAATTACGTGGGCATCATAAATTGTGTTTGCAGTTACGATAAAATGCGAATCCTCCGTACCGTACTATAACGTCTGATTAAAAGTAATCTATACGTTTAATACTGGAACAAATAAGTGTACGTTTTCATCACAAAAGAAAGCGATGCATTATCTTTTCGATCGAGTTAAAACGGGCCTCTTATTTGCACACTTAATAATCTCTTCTCTCTCTCTCTCCCTCTCCCTCTCTCTCTTGACAAACGACTTTAATATTATAAAAAAGAAAATTGTTTTGGCACAGTGATTTATTGCTTAAAAAAGCTTTTTTAATGCTACGTTTTCGAGATTATAAAATGTAAATTTATGATATTCATCGTCGCTTAATTTTTTGTTAATCACTCGATTAGAGATCGAATTAATGCCGATGTTTTGTTTAAATGAAATTAACACCGATTTTCATTATTTGAACACTGACTTTTTTTGTCGTGTACAACGATATGATGAACTATCCATTCGACGTAATTTGTAATTGTAATTTTATTACCGCACCAACGTAAATTTGTTGATTCGCCGAAGTGAATTCCGTCTGGGAGGGGTCAGGGGAAGGGGGACGTTTAATTAAATGTCATCGGAAATTCGAGACTCTGGTCTATGCAGCCGGCCAACAAGAAATCTTAATAATCTATAGTACTATCTCGTTCGTATATATTACATTTTAAATCACTCGGTGAGCCCTTAAAATATTGGGGTCCCGGGCGACGCATTAATACGACCCTGCCCCATTTGCATAAAAAATTAATGTCTTTCGTCAGCCGGCCCCGGTCTCGGGCTTCCGAAACAAAAAATATTGCCCTGCTAAAATGATTAACAAGTGCCAACGATTATTATATTCCAATTCTTTTTATTCTCGTCTCAAATTCTATATTTCTGTTTCCACTTCGGTGCAAACTCAACTCCAACATGAATTAAACATGTGAATAATGGTAATTAAGAAACTAGCAAAACTAGCAAAACTAACAAAACTAACAAAACTAAGATCAATTTCTTCAAGATCCAAAGCTCTTTTCCAACGGTCGAAAAAAGAAGCCAAACATTGTAACGTGGAAGAAGGAAGAATGAGCGCGCACGTTTTAGTGGCAAAGTATTATTTGAAGAGCAATTAAATCAGTGTCGATGCGTCTTCAGTCCGGGCGAGCGCATCGGCAACGAAATATCCCATCCGTGAGGCGCGGAAACACCCTCCGTGTTACGCGCGCGCACGCGACTGGCGCGCTTATAAAGGGTTCACAGCCGTTGGATAAATTATCGAAAAGCCGGCCAACGAAACCGGATTTTCGCATGCATTACAAGTTGCTAGCTTTTACGGCCGGTTAAGCAGCGAGCACATCGGACTCTCGCGCACCAATCGATCGATAGACCGGTGGATCGCTCGCGAGTCGATTTGTCGTCGCGGACGAATACGCTCGAGAGGAGCTTTCGGCCGGGCTCGCTAAAAACCGGTTCGTCATCTTTTTTTCCCGCTCTTTTTTCTCCCCCTCCCGCGCATCGCCTGTCCCCTCCCGCCCCCTCTCACCGCCGGGCATCTTTTTTGCTCCCACGGCCTCCGTCTTTCTCGCTCTTCAGGGACCTCGCTTAACACAATAACCACTCGGCCAGCGGTAACACGACATTTCGCGTCGATCTTTATATTGTTTTGACTTGCTTTTTTTCCCCTTCCCTTCCTTCTTTCTATCTTTTTTTTTTCTCTTCTCATTTCTCCTTCGTCGCTTCTCGTCACGGAAGGCGGGGGGGATCATTATTATTGTCGTTATCTGGACGGTTTTGGGTTTCGGACGGGGGTCAGAGAAAAAAAGCGCAGACGTGACGGGTGTATCTGTCAAATATCTGGAGAATATTTCGTGCCGTTTATTTCGGAGGGAACGGTTCTTGTTTTTTTTTTCTTCTTTTTTGCTCTTTTTCTGTATTCTTTTTTTTATTGCTCTTGATGCAATTTGATTTTTATTACGGCTTTGGACAAGTTTACAACATAATTATAATTTAAAAAAATGATTCTGTATGGGGAAAAAAACGTAAACGGAACATTTTTAAAAAGTTCGAGGTAATGTCAGGTTTTTTTCAGTTTTCATTGTCAAACATTTTGACAGATATGGAAAAGTATAGGTTGTTTGATTGATAACTTTATTATTACCAACGTTCAATAAAATTTATTCGTAAAGTTTTTGCCCACCATCTCTCTGGATGAAACTGCCATTTTATAAATTCAATCGAGAATTACTTTTAAATTTAAAATATGTAAAATTACCTGCCCAATCGAGCATGTAAAATTGAAATACAATGCATTCGCGTATTTTGTACTAAATTTACATCCTTACTGTACTTTCACAATTTTATATATACTAACGCGTATATGATAACGGCGAATTTAGTAATTTTCTATTTTTCGTGAATTTTTACTACAATTTGTATAGTAATTTTGTAAATTATTGCGCGTTCATTTTAAATTATACGAAAGTCGATGTAAAGTCACGGTTATAAGATATAATATCGTAAAATATTATTTATAATCTTCACGCGGCACTGTCACAAGTCGTGACTCGACATTGTATGATGCAAAAAAAAAATTACTCTAACATATCGATAAGATCAATTGAAACGTTATAAAATTTTCATAATAAACTTTCATGATAATAAATTTCTTGAAAATAAAATCGCGGAAATCAATTACAATTTGTTCGATTAATTTATTTTTTTTAATTTCATACTGACGAAAATTTTATTTAATCTCTTTTAATTACTTGAAGACTGGAATTTTCTAGTTCGTAAATCAGCAACAATTTTAATTATAAAGAGTTACAAACAATTAAATACAAATAATTGAATACACACGTTGATGTTATAAAATATCGGGGCAAGTACCCCGAGAAAAATATGGCAGAAAAAATTACTGCTTTTAACTATGTTTCAGATACATCCGTCTTTTAGTATAAATTACCGTTTTTTTTTTTTTTTTTTTAAAGGAAAGAATCAAGTTTTAAATGTTGTATTTATAAATGAAACAGAAATATTTCCCGTTAAAAAACTGTAATGTTTACTGAAAGACGGATATACATCTGAAACACAATTAAAAACAGTAATTTATCCCGTCATATTTTTCTCAATGTGACCAATTTACTCAAAATATAATAACACTTAAAACTAGCGTTTTTGTTTTTAAAAAACAGTAATTTTTAACACGGAAATACAGTAGTTTTTTCTGCCATATTTTTCACAATGTATTAATAAATTTCTCCTATTGTACGAAATATAAAGCTTGACATCAAATACAAAGCTTAAAGCTTTCGGAATGAAAAGCGAGCCGTGAGTTGATTTAAAAGAAAATTCACGGGTGATCCCGTCGTCGACTAATCCGGCCAGTTAAGTTGACTGAAAATAACCGATCATTTCTCCGGGCGCGCGTCTCAAATCGCTTATCAATTAGCCGCTAAATAGCGCGCTTACGAGGCCCGTAAATGATTTAAATATTCCGTACAGCTTACCCCGGCCGAGCCAGGAGGAAGAAGGAAAGAAGGAAAGAAAGAAAGGGGGTGGGGAGAGAGAGAGAAAAAAAAAGACTCGACGCGCTTGTGTACATTGCGCGAACTCGGTAAAAACGAGATAAAACGCTTAAATGCATAAAAATTACACCATTTGCGGCAAATGTCAGGAGAAAATTGAGATGAAATTGCCGTTCTTAAGTATAAAAGTATAGGTTGCGTGTAGCGCTGGGGTAACTCTGCAAAAGCTCCGCACGCCATTTATTGTTGCAGCTTGTAAGATACAAAGATTGTCTGATAAATGTTTTCTCCGGCCCGCGTTTCAATACTCGCGAGGCGTTGCCTCGTTTCTCGCAGAATATATTCATACGAATTACGGCTATTTCTCTCTCGCTTTCTTTCTCTCTCTCTCTATTTCTACTGCTCCTTCTCCAACAATTGAATTTTTTCATCGTCGTAAGTTGCAGGCTGATGACCGAATATGTAAAATTACGCTCGTAGGTGCTGTGTACTTATAGCCGGTATTGTAAAGTATCATCGAGTTGTGTCAGAAATGTTACACGGACATTTTTTCTTTTTTGCTCAACAAAGTGATTGGGTCAATCTTTTTCCATAATTTTCAGTCGGCTGACCCTGCAGATTTATAAATAAAGAAATGTTGCTATAATTGAATGTAAATATGAGCTATGAAATGAGTACAAACGTGGCAGAATTAAGGCGGACAAATGTGCCAACGAGTTTTAATTTACAAATTTCTTAGAAAAATTTTATCCGCGATAGAAAAGCAGTGTTTCTTGCGCATTGATAAAAAAATTGAACCAATTGAATGATCAGGAAATGTATTAATAATTTAAATTTCTAAATTTATTTAACTAAAAATAAATTCAACGCAAATTAACGAAGTTTGGATTAAATTAAATTAATATAACTCTATTGTGATTAACAAAGTTATTTGCAATTATCATTTTTAATGACGATTTAATAACATATTAAAATATTAAGTTATAAATATTTTATTGCCTGTTAATTGTTTACTGTGTTATATTTTTTTTCTTTAGACCGTTAAATTTTGGACAACAGACAATATTAAAATATAATTATAAACATTATTGCTACAAAGCATAGAAAATTTCAAGATTATATATTACCTAGTAGTTTAACAAATCAGAACATTACATTGTGTATACTCTTAGAAAACATTATTCCCACCCTAGGGGAGCTCTTTTTCGCCCTCGGGTTAGAAAGACGAGATCAATTAAACGAAACTTCCTCCGCTTCGACATCCGAAAGCTAAATCTATTTCATTTCTTGATTAATGCATTCAGCCTTGATTAATCAAGAAATATCAATACTAACTTTGATACGTGATCATTACTGGATTTTATCGTCATTTCTCTCGGCACTGAATACAATGTATAAAGCGACAGGCATTACCACAATATCAAGCAATTATTCACTAAGACAACGTATCTTAATGTTACAGGCTATACGTCAAAGGATACGGCGTTGCCACGGCATCAAACGTCTCTCGCGAAAATAATAACGAGCCGAGATAGAACGAGCGGAAAGAATGAACGGCCATGCCAGATCTAGACTGTCTCAACGTTATCATTAAAAACATTCTAACCAAGTAATGGAGCCTTTGCCAACGCCAAGGATGTTATCATCGCAACCAATTTTTTTTTTTCTGAAAAGTCGTGCGATTTTTCAGCTGAAGGAAAATAAAAAATTGTGTTTCAAAAAAAGGTCTCGTGTTTTACTTCACTTGAAAAAAAAGAAAACGGTTTCTTTGAATGTTCTATATTTGCACGGCGAGATAAAGTGATTTAAGCGTTTTGATAAAGAAATAGTACGATTCGTATATGTAGGTAAATTTAATTTCCATTTTTTTTTGTCTTGCAAACTCACTTCATTAACAAAGTTGGACCATGATGTATGTAAAAGTGTAAAGTTTTATGGAAATTCTAAGGATTGCTTGGTAATTAATAATTTTATAATTTAAATTCCTTTCCTAGTGATATAAAGTGTTTCTCGTCAAGTTTAAAGTTTGTCCATGTATTTGTTTTATATGGATCACCCATCCATACAGCGTACACACTTATATTACTTAACATAGTTGGTTACCTAATATCTTGTAACATAATGGATTAATTATCAATATTGACATAATTGATATATTTTATGGAACTGAAAAACAAAACGTTTTTAAAATTGAGCACGATTAATGAATGAAAAATAATAATATTATTTATTTACATCCACAGGGCATAAGAAGAAAATTTTTTTTACATTCTGTTTTTTTGAAAATGTTTCATTTTTCAGTACCATTAATATTTTATTATTAAGGTTAAGTTATAGTAATATTTTATTTTATAGTATCCTTTATTTTGTTATAAATAATTTAATTATAATTTTTTATTTCACATCAACCGTGCAACATTTGTGCACTCTAAGAAATTTTATTCCTAAAGTAAACATATTGTTTTCCTTGCAGGTTACCAATTATCATAACCGGTTTCCGATTGACACAATCGAATCATCAGTTTATGCTTCCTTTGCATTATATAAACAATAATAAGCAATTAGACGAAACGTTAACTTAATATCTTATATACGAAAGGTAAGAATTATTCTAAAAATATGAAATTTTTTATACATTCACTCGCATAGGTAATAATTTTTCTTTACACTAATACTGTTATAAAGTGAAGCGAGCGAAATTTTTATCGTCGATATGACAACTTTTTCCACACGCGCAGAAAAACAGTTGATAATAAAAATTGTTATTCATTGCAATAAGTTACTTCTTTTATACAAATTAAAGGATTTATGTGGATGCAAGGAAAAAAGGAGTATTTCCTATTAAACATTTTTTGCGCGAATTTATCTTTCTTTCTTTATTTATTTAATGATAATTAGACAGAGAAAGATATACCATCGATAATATTTTCGTTAAATAATATCCAAGCGGGCCAAAAATAATTTTATGTCATAATATTTATAAAAATTTGACAGGACCGGTCTGGATCGCTATAATTAATAGTACATTTTATTATACCATTTTTCACGTGAAACAATTATAGCAATTAACTGTGTTAATGTAAATCTCAATGTTCGCGAAAATCGCGGTATAATTTGTCATAGTTTTACGCGCGTAACTATTGTGCGTGCACTTTTCTTTTTTATACGCTTGATTAATAATTGATCGTGTTCGAGTACGAGAGAGAACCTGATCTTCCCACGTACTAAACTCTGCATTACAGAATCAATTACTCTAATACATCTTTCTCTTGTCGACCTTCACATTTGTTATGACAAATTAATAACAAAATAATATTGCCATATTAATGTCATAATGATCCCAGCGACTTTTTGCACCGGCGTTCGTGCAAAAATAAAGGAAACAAAAAAGAAGGAGGGGGTAGGGGAAAAAAAGAAGAAAGATAAGGATAAAGCACCGAGAGCGAGAGAGGAAGAAGGAGAGAAAGAGAGGGATAACTCGAGCGGTCGTATTTTCTTTCTTCCTCTGCTCCTTTTTGTTCCCTCACGACACGTTGATATGCATCGATATTCTCTTACATAAATCAGCCGGTTGTTTTTCCACCGCAATTATTACTGCTGAAAAAGCGACGCGAGACTAGAACTTCCCACATAGTAAGCCGATCGCCGCAAACTCGATTACTCCGATACATCTTTCTCTTTTTGACCTTCGCATATATTATGACAAACTCATAATAAAATGACGGGACTAAGACGGCAGTTTTTATCGTGGCGCTGCTTTGCCATAATTTTCGCGGGGCCAGAAAATAAAATGATAAGAAAAATAAAAGAGAGAGAAAGAAAGAAAGAAGGGGGGGAAAGGGGCGCGTCGGCGAATTAAATTTCCCCTTTTTTTCTCCGGCTTTTCGCTTTTTTCGTGCCGGGGCAATACGCGAGACGGCCCGATGGCAAAACAAGTGGAAGCATAAATTTCGAAAATTATAGTCGCTCGAGAAAATAAATTATCTTATTTAACACGCGTCGTCCAGTGCTTAGTATTTTACGGTAAAAGATGGGCGCATAACAGCGCTAAAAAACACTCCGACTATGCAACAACCAATACACTTTTTGAATCCCTTTTCTTTCTCTTTTTTTTTGCGATTTTAAATTTAGCATTCGAGTCTTTTTCTTTCTTTTCGTCCTGACTCGTTTTCTTGTAATTAAAAATTTATATATTAATTATTTGGCTAGGGGATGGGGGCGGGATCAGTTCAATTTTATAACTGAATGCATTGATTAAAGGATATTTATTTAAATTATTAATATTATGCAAATTTCATTGAAATTGACATCTCTAATAGAAATTACAGATTCGTACAGCGAATAATACAAGTTCTCGACTTGAAAAACAACTTGGGCTTCAGTTAATTTTAAAATTAAATACTGAATTGGGTAATGTTTGAAAAGTTGAAATGTTTCTTACGTTTGAATTAATAGAGAGTTTATTGCAAGTGATTTACAACTTCATAAAATTCATATTTATGCAAATAAAAAGTTTATTTGATTGATTTACTCTTTATTGTTGTTTATAAAATGAATTTCTTCAATCACAAAGAAAAGAGATAAAAATGGTCGGTTATATAAAAAGCAATTTAAAAATATTTTCTGCAATGTGCGAATAATTAAAATATTCGATAAACACTGCCAACTAGACAATAAATAATAAATAAAGGAGGCTCAAATAGCAGTTTATTGAACACAATAATTGCGTCTGAGTAATAAAAACAAACAAACAATTAATAAATTTCTTTTTTTTTTTTTCTTTTCGTTCCTCATGTGTCTCCATGTGAACTTTCGACATTTAAAAAAAATTGATTTTGAATGCTATTTAGCAATTTGAAAAATTAAGAAACATTGAAATAATCATTAATTTTAATTGGGACAAGTATATAAGTGGTCAATTATAAAGTTATAAATTAAAAGTTGAAAGTAAAATTTATAAATTAATACTCTAAGATTACAAACTGTTAAACTGTGAAATTTGGTGTAGAAAATTTGAGTATACTTTATTAAAACTTGGTGGAAACAATTCATACTTTTATCTTATTTTAAATAGTTTGAACAGGCCTGATATATTATTTACCAGACTGATTCACTCAACTATTTGCCATATTTTGACAAGTTGTACTTTTCCGCCTGGGCTAAAAAAAGTAAATGAATTAATCTATAAGCGATGATTGAAAAATAATTGTAAGCGTAAGATTAAGCAGTAAATGTTGTAAATAAAATTATTGAATAATACTGTCGGCAAACTGGTTTTATATCAGCTTACATAAAAACTTGACGGCTTTTTTTTTAAATCTTAAGTACATTTTAACAATATAAAATTGCTAATTATTTAAATAATTTTAGGTTCGAAATAAACTGCTTAAATTATAAATACAAATATTTAATTTACACCGAGAAATGTGAAGTAATAAATAATTATTACTTACCCTGGCAATCTGATCAGAGGAATAAAATATTTTTAGTATTATTTTTAATTGGCACTGTGTATAAAAAGTTTTCTTTGTGATATAATACTTTATAACTAAATGGAAATGAAATACTTTGTTATTCGTCCATGAAAATATAACTGGTGTAAAATTAGGTTTATTAAAATTTTCCTAAAGGTAATAAAATTTTGAAAGTGAATTCAATCGAACTTAATCTAATATTAAATAAGGCTTCTAATGTAATTTAAAGAAAACAGATTTTTTTTGCCCAACTGCTAGAAAGCATAATAAATTTTATACTATTCAGTACGAGTACGGGATATGCATGCTTTGATTATATTTTATTATGTATTGTGGTGAATTTTTTTGATTATTTAATTAGATTTTTTTCGTATAAAAATACAATAATAATTTATTATTCCTGCGACTATTATTAAAACAAAATTATTAATAAACACATTAGCGTTTATAAATTACATTATACGATTTGTAATAATGACATTTCATATTTAAAATGAATATCTAGGACTTGCCTTGTGGAATTTTATTTAGAAATTTATTAACAAACCTATATATATATATATATATATTCATATAAATGAATGAAATATTTAATGACTGCCCTGCATTCAGCTCTGAATTAAAATTGGTTTCTTTATCCCAAATCCTATTACAGAGAGAGACAGAGAGAGGGAAAAGTAGCTACTTTTGCCAGTAGTTACATAACAAAAAGATTGTTACAAGACATTAGCAGAAACTGCTGAACTTTATAACGACATTATATAGCAACTTTTGCTATAATCCTACACTCATCACGAAATGATGCTTTGTGCAGTTTAGCGGTAACAGCCGAGGTCCCACAACAGTGACAGCTAAGTAACTGCCGGTGCGCTTAGCCTAGCGGTAACTTGGCCACACGGAGGGAAAAGATTAATAAAATTTACTGACATTGTTAGTAAACTGGTCATATACTTGAAAATTTTGAAATATTGCTATCTTAAATTAGCTAAATGTATCAATTTGTTGACAATTATTCTTAGAAAGCTGACAATATATCACTGTAAAAAAATATTGGCATTAAAGGAAATAGAATGATATTAAAATTGAGAATATACAAATTTTATATTATTTTATATTATTCGTGAAATTCAAAGTTATACTTTTTTTCCGAAAAATTTCCAAACCGAATTGAATATTCTCAATTTCAATTTCATTCTATTTCATTCAATGTCAACAATTTTTAGAATTAGGATAGTAGTATTTCAACTTCTTCAAGTATATGACCAGTTTACTGACAATATCAGCAATCTTTTTTAATCTTTTCCCTCCGTGCGGGATCTCCAACGTAGCGAGTTATTTTTCCCACTAGTTCCTGTTGGGATCCTGGCAAGAGGTTCCTCATCAGAGGTTTGTTTATCCGCTAAGCCCCGCGTTTTCCATTGAAACTAGCAAATTTTGGTGATGAGATGGTGGTGCAGTTGGGGCAGGGGGGGGGGGGGAGGGGGA